>JASAND010007216.1:0-74908 GCA_030248195.1 Trissonchulus latispiculum | reverse complement strand
TTATTATTAGCAGGTGGGTGTCCCCCCCCTAGAACTCGAGATTGGGAAGGGGTACAGGGGTGGTTGATACCTCATTTTGAAGAGCGTGAAAAGAAGGTGTGCATCCGTCAATTTCATCGCTCTATCTCCACCCAGTCGACCAGGGCAAGGAATTTAATTTTTCAAAATCGTAAGGGGGGACCAAGGCGATTTTCAAAAATGGTCAAAAACTTTTTGTTTCCAATTTTGTTGAAATGTCGGTCATAAGGTAATTCGGGGACGCAGATTCCAAATCTGCAATCGAAATTTTTCTAGCTTTTGAGAATCTTGAGATATGGCCAAAAGTTACACTGTTGGAGACCGCAAAAGTGAGCAAATTGCCCAGAAACACCTAATATCTGTATTTTTTGAACTCGTTAGTCAAGTTTAGCCGGTGGAATTGCTAGAATATCCTTTAAAAAGAAGTGTCAAGTAACTTTCAGCGATGTTTAGTCGAAAATACCTTATCCCAACTGCCCTTTTATGGGCAACCATTTTCAGGCGAATGTGTCAAAAATGGTGAAAAACTTTTTGTCTCCGATTCGGTTGAAAAGTCGGTCCTAGGGTAATTCGGGGACGCAGATTTCAGATCTGCAATCGAAATTTTTCTAGCTTTTGTGAATCTCGAGATATGGCCAAAAGTTACACTGTTGGAGACTGCAAAAGTGAGCAAACTGCCCAGAAACACCCAATATCTGTGTTTTTTGAACTCGTTAGTCAAGTTTAGCCGGTGAATTTGCTAGAACACGGTTTAGAAGGATGCATCAGGAAATTTTTAGCAATATGTAGTTGAAAATTGCTTATCCCAACTGCCCTTTTATGGGCAACCATGTTCAGGCAAAGGTGTCGAAAATGGTCAAAAACTTTTTGTCTCCGATTTGGTTGAAAAGTCGGTTATAAGGTAATTCGGAGACGCTGATTCCAAATCTGCAATCGAAATTTTTCTACCTTTTGAGAATCTCTTGATATGGCCAAAAGTTACACTGTTGGAGACCGCAAAAGTGAGCAAACTGCCCAGAAACACCTTATATCTGTGCTTTTTTAACGCGTTAGTCAAGTTTAGCCGGTGGATTTGCTAGGATACCCTTTAGGAAGCAGTGTCAATTATTTTTCAACCATATTTAGTCGAAAACTGCTTATCCCAACTGCCCTTTTATGGACAACCATGTCCAGGCAAAGGTGTCGAAAATGGTCAAAAACTTTTTGTCTCCGATTTGGTTGAAAAGTCGGTTCTAGGATAATCCGGGAACGTAGATTCTAAGTCTACAATCGAAATTTAGGCAAAATATCAATTATCCCAACTGCCTTCTTAAGGGCAACCATTTGTATGAATTAGTGTTAACAAAGTGTAATGGGGACAATCGCTTATCCCAACTGCCTTTTTAAGGGCAACCATTTGTATGAAGCAGTATTAACAAAGTGTATATAATGGGAAAATCGCTTATCCCAACTGCCTTTTTAAGGGCAACCATTTGTATGAAGCCGTATTAACAAAGTATAATGGGAAAATCGCTTATCCCAACTGTCTTTTAAGGGCAACCATTTGTTTGAGGCAGCATATATACAAGGTATACTTGAAAATCACTTATCCCAACTGCCTTTTCAAGGGCAACCATTTTAGGATGAAGGTGTCGTCATTATTTTATTCGAATAAAAACAATCATATTGCAGAAGAACCCATTTCTTGAACGAGAGGCTATCAAAGTCTTTGGAAATAAAGCTGTGACCTAAATGGAATATGCAGGTGGGCAACACACTCTCGCAGTCGCTAGTTGTGTTGCCCACTTTTCCAAAGGAAATGGCAACACCTTGTTATTGGTCTGTGCTTATTATTATTATCCGTCTGTCCCCCCCCTAGATCTCGAGATTGGGAAGGGGTACAGGGATGATTGATATCTTATTTTGAAGCCCTTGACTAGGACATCTCCCGGAAGCAAGATGGTTCCGAAATACCGGATTTTGAAAATTCCGATTTTTTCGAATGGTAAGGGGGGACCAAGGCGAAATTTCAAAAATCCAAAATTTGGTCAAAAATTTTTTGTCTCCGATTTCACTCAAAAGTTGGTCGTAGGGTAACCCGGGGACGTAGATTCCAAATCTGCAATCGAAATTTTTCTAGCCCTTATATATCTTGAGATATGACCAAAAGTTACACTGTTTGAGACCGCAAAAGTGAGGAAACTGGCCAGAAACTCTTGATATAAGAGATTTTGAACTTCTTAGTCAAGTTGAGCTGGTGGATTCACTAGGATACCTTTAAAGAAGCAGTATCAAATACCTTTCAGAAATAATTATCAGAAATCTCTTATCCCAACTGCCCTTTTATGGGCAACCATTTTGCAAAATCGGTCAAAAATGAAAGTTGTCGTATCCTGTTGATTTTGGTATCATTCGAAAGCTCTCAACGAGCTAAGAAAAAGCTGTCATAGAGCCAAGGCATGAAAATGTACGAAAAACTAGTTTTAACCCCAAAGGGCCGTGTTGTGGGCAACACATTCTTGCAGTACCGCTAGTTGTGTTGCCCACTTTTCCAAAGGAAATGGCAACACCTTGTTATCGTTCTGTGCTTATTATTGTGTTGCCCACTTTTCCAAAGGAATGGGCAACACCTTGTTATTGGTCTGTGCTTATTATTATTATCCGTCTGTCCCCCCCATAGATCTCGAGATTGGGAAGGGATACAGGGATGGTTGATACCTTATTTTGAAGCCCTTGACCAGGACATCTCCCGGAAGCAAGATGGTTCCGAAATTCCGGGTTTTGAAAATTCGGATTTTTTCGGATGGTAAGGGGGGACCAAGGCGAAATTTCAAAAATCCAAAATTTGATCAAAAATTTTTTGTCTCCGATTTGGCTCAAAAGTCGGTCATAGGGTAACTCGACCATGCTGATTTCGAAACTGAAATCGAAATTTCCGGAAAATTTACGGATTTCGAGATATTCTATCCGGAAAATTCCGGATTTTGAAAATTTTTTCCAAAAGTGGTCGATATGGTACTCAAATGAAAGAGCTCGTCGAGCTGAGTAATTTTTATCATTACCATATTTTCCGGAAATGCTTCTAGCGAAAGTTATGGCCGCAGATCGGAAAATCCAGAATTTCCGGAAAAAACCGGATTTTCAAAAATTCGTTGAAACATGGGCAATATGGTACTTAATTGAAAGCTCTTTGAGTCGTGGGACAGATTTCCTGAAAAGAAACAGCTTAACAGGTATCTAGCAAAATCTATACCACAAAGGAACGTGTTGTGGGCAACACATTCTTGCAGTAGCGCTAGTTGTGTTGCCCACTTTTCCAAAGGAATGGGCAACACTTTGTTATTGGTCTGTGCTTATTATTATTATTATTATCCGTCTGTCCCCCCCCTAGATCTCGAGATTGGGAAGGGGTACAGGGGTGGTTGATACCTTATTTTGAAGCCCTTGACTAGGACATCTCCGGGAAGCAAGATGGCTCCGATACCTTCCGGATTCCGGGAATGGCGAATCCCGGAATTTTTCGGTTGGTAAGGGGGGACCAAGGCGAAATTTCAAAATCCTAAATTTGGTCAAAAATTTTTTGTCTCCGATTTCGCTCAAAAGTTGGTCATAGGGTAACTCGACCACGCTGATTTCGAAACTGAAATCGAAATTTCCGGAAAATTTCCGGATTTCGAGATAATCTACCCGGAAAATTCCGGATTTTGAAAAATTTCTCCAAAAGTGGTCGATATGGTACTCAAATGAAAGATCTCGTCGAGCTGAGCAACTTTCCTTCTTGCGACATTTTCCAAAAATGCGTCTAGCGAAAGTTATGTCCGAAAAAGTGAAAATCCGGGAATTCACGAAAATCCAGATTTTGGGTTGAAAAATTTTTTGTCTCCGATTTTGCTTAAAAGCTGGTCATAGGGTAATTCGACCACGCTGATTTCGAAACTAAAATCGAAATTTCCCGAAAATTTACGGATTTCGATATATTCGTTCCGCAAAATTCCGGATTTTGAAAAATTTCTCTGAAAGTGGTCGATATCGTGCTCAAACGAAAGAGTTCGTCGAGCTGAACAACTTTCCTTCTTGCAACATTTTCTGAAAATGCCTCTAGCGAAAGTTATGGCAGAGAAATAAACAGAAAAACCAGTTGTGGGCAACACATTCTTGCTGTAGCGCTAGTTATTATTATTATTATTATCCGTCTGTCCCCCCCCTAGATCTCGAGATTGGGAAGGCGTACATTGGTGGTTGATACCTTATTTTGAAGCCCTTGACTAGGACATCTCCGGGAAGCAAGATGGCTCCGATACCTTCCGGATTTCGGGAATGGCGAATCCCGGAATTTTTCGGTTGGTAAGGGGGGACCAAGGCGAAATTTCAAAATCCTAAATTTGGTCAAAAATTTTTTGTCTCCGATTTCGCTCAAAAGTTGGTCATAGGGTACCTCGACCACGCTGATTTCGAAACTGAAATCGAAATTTCCGGAAAATTTCCGGATTTCGAGATAATCGACCCGGAAAATTCCGGATTTTGAAAAATTTCTCCAAAAGTGATCGATATGGTACTCAAATGAAAGATCTCGTCGAGCTGAGCAACTTTCCTTCTTGCGACATTTTCCAAAAATGCGTCTAGCGAAAGTTATGTCCGAAAAAGTGAAAATCCGGGAATTCACGAAAATCCGGATTTTGGGTTGAAAAAATTTTTTGTCTCCGATTTTGCTTAAAAGCTGGTCATAGGGTAATTCGACCACGCTGATTTCGAAACTAAAATCGGAATTTCCCGAAAATTTACGGATTTCGATATATTCGTTCCGGAAAATTCCGGATTTTGAAAAATTTCTCCAAAAGTGATCGATATGGTACTCAAATGAAAGATCTCGTCGAGCTGAGCAACTTTCCTTCTTGCGACATTTTCCAAAAATGCGTCTAGCGAAAGTTATGTCCGAAAAAGTGAAAATCCGGGAATTCACGAAAATCCGGATTTTGGGTTGAAAAATTTTTTGTCTCCGATTTTGCTTAAAAGCTGGTCATAGGGTAATTCGACCACGCTGATTTCGAAACTAAAATCGGAATTTCCCGAAAATTTACGGATTTCGATATATTCGTTCCGGAAAATTCCGGATTTTGAAAAATTTCTCTGAAAGTGGTCGATATCGTGCTCAAACGAAAGAGTTCGTCGAGCTGAGCAACTTTCCTTCTTGCGACATTTTCTGAAAATGCCTCTAGCGAAAGTTATGGCAGAAAAATAAACAGAAAAACCAGTTGTGGGCAACACATTCTTGCTGTAGCGCTAGTTTATTTATTATTCCGGTCAACATTTGTGTCCCCCCCCTTTTTCTCGAGATTGGCTGGACCGATCGGGCTGAAATTCTCACCATAGTTGTAGGGTGGCCTGAAGTGCTCCCGTTTGTAAGGGCATCCCGATATCTCCCGGATTCCGGGAATGGCGAATCCCGGAATTTTAAAAATCGTAAGGGGGGACCAAGGGAAACGTAAAAATTTTTTGTCTCCGATTTTGCTTAAAAGTTGGTCATAGGGTAAGTCGACCACGCTGATTTCGAAACTGAAATCGAAATTTCCGGAAAATTTCCGGATTTCGAGATATTCGACCCGGAAAATTCCGGATTTTGAAAAATTTCTCCAAAAGTGGTCGATATGGTACTCAAATGAAAGAGCTCGCCGAGCTGATCAACTTTCCTTCTTGCGACATTTTCCGGAAATGCGTCTAGCGAAAGTTATAGCCGAAAAACTGAAAATCCGGGAATTCACGAAAATCCGGATTTTGGGTTGAAAAATTTTTTGTCTCCGATTTTGCTTAAAAGTTGGTCATAGGGTAAGTCGGTGGTGCTGATTTCGAATCTGAAACTGAAATTCCCGGAAAATTCACGGATTTCGAGATATTAGGCCCGGAAAATTCCGGATTTTGAAAATTTTTTCGGAAAGTGGTCAATATGGTACTCAAATGAAAGAACTCGTCGAGCTGAGCAACTTTCCTTCTTGCGACATTTTTCGGAAATGCGTCCAGCGAAAATTACAGCCGAAAAACTGAAAATCCGGGAATTCCCGGAAAAACCGGAATTTTAAAAATTGTCCTAAAAGTTGTCAATATGGTACTTATTCGAAAGATCTCAGCGAGTAGGGATAGTGGAAAAGTTGTGATAGAGCCAAAGTCTGAAAATGTTCCAAAACTGAGTTTGAGCCCGAGCCAATATAAGCACAGAGGAATAAGAGGAAAATGCGCGACAACCCGTTGATGCCGGTAGGATTTATTATTTATTTATTATTGGGTTCCCGCCCTTTTCCAAAGGGTTTGGAACCCTATGTTCTGGACATGTTTATTATTGTGTTGCCCACTTTTCCAAAGGAATGGGCAACACTTTGTTATTGGTCTGTGCTTATTCAGGGTATTTTTTACAGGGGGGGGGGGGGCGGGGGGGGCCCCCCCCCCCGAAATTGACCTTCCCCCCCCCGAAAATGCCTTCCCCCCCCCCGAAATCGCCCCCCCCGGGATTTTGGTCTGCCCCCTTAATGAGGTCTACATTTTTTCCAAAAATGGTCAAATTTTAAAAAATTTTCCGGCTTCGCCGGAGATTTTTTCGTAAAAATGGCTATTTATACCTTAAATCCTGGTATTTTTGAGCACTTTTTGTGTTTCACCATGCAAAATACGCCAAAAAATACCATTTTTTGGCTCATTTTTGCAAAAAAATCTTCCCCCCCCCCGAAAATTTCTTCCCCCCCCCGGGCCCGGGGGGGGGCCCCCCCCCGGGAAGCCCCCCCCCGGAAAAAAATCCCTAAAAAATACCCTGCTTATTATTGGGTTCCCGCCCTTTTCCAAAGGGTTTGGAACCCTATGTTCTGGACATGTTTATTATTGTGTTGCCCACCTTTCCAAAGGAAGAGGGCAACCATTACTATTGTCTGTTTATTATTCTTATTATTATTGGGTTCCCGCCCTTTTCCAAAGGGTTTGGAACCCTATGTTCTGGACATGTTTATTCTTCTTCTTATTATTATTGTCCACAATTTCGTGTCCCCCCTGTCTATCTCGAGATTGGGAAGGGGTAGAGAGGTGGTTGATACCTCATTTTGAAGGTCTTGACTTGAACTGCTCCCGGAAGCGCGGGGAGCCCCGGGGGAGCAGAGGTGCTCCCGGAGCACCCCCGTGAGTAAAAATGAGTAAAATAAAAAAGTTGTCCAAATGAGCTAATTTTGGTATCATTCGAAAGCTCTCGGCGAGTAATAAAAAAGTTGTAATAGGGCCAAGGCCTGAAAATGCACTCATTTTGAGTTATGAGGCCGAAAATGGTCAAAAATGGCCAAAAACGGCCAAAACGGCCGTTTGAAGGGGTTTTCCGCCTTTATCTCGAGCTAGAGTCAACTAGTTGGCCTGAAATTTGGCATGTAGGGTGGCACCCGATGCAGGAAGACCCTCCGGGCACCTGGGTACCATAGTGTCACACAATTCGCAATTACTCGATACGGTGATGCTGCAAATGGTCAAAATTGAAAGTGACGAAAACCCCCCAATATGGATATCATTCGAAAGCTCTCGTTGCGTGGATAAAAAGTTGTAATAGGGCCATGGCGTCAAAGTGTAGGAAAAATGAGTTACGGGGCCTCAAAGGGGTCAAAAATGGCCAAAACTAGGTCAAAATGGGTCAAAAACAAAAGTTGTCGGAAACCTCCCAATATGGGTATCATTCGAAAGCTCTCGTAGCGTAGGTGAAAAGTTGTAATAGGGATAAAACGCCAAAATGTAGGAGAAATGAGTTACGGGGCCTCAAAGGGGTCAAAAATGGACAAAAACGGTCAAAATGGGTCAAAATTAAAAGTTGTCGGAAACCCCCCAATATGGGTAGCATTCGAAAGCTCTCGTTGCGTAGGTAAAAAAGTTGTAAAAGGGGTAAAGCGCCAAACTGTAGGAGAAATGAGTTACGGGGCCTCAAAGGTGTCAATTTGGCCAAAATCGGTCAAAATGGCTCAAAATTGAAAGTTTTCAGATCGGGCTTGTATGGATATCATTCGAAAGCTCTCGTAGCGTGGATAAAAAATTGTAATAGGGCCAAAGCGTTAAAGTGTAGGAAAAATGAGTTTTGAGGCCACAAAAGTATCAAAAACAGCCCAACTCGACCAAATTCGGTCAAAATGAAAGTTGTCGGATCATGCTAATACTGGAATCAATTGAAAGCTCCTTGTGAGCTGGAAGCACGTAACACGAGAAATGAGAAATGTACTAATTATGATAGAAATGGACACTTTCTATAAACGGAAAAATGACGGGCGGGAACCACTTGATGCCTTTTGACTTATTATTATTATTATTATTAGCAGGTGGGTGTCCCCCCCTAGAACTCGAGATTGGGAAGGGGTACAGGGTTGGTTCATACCTCATTTTGAAGAGCGTGAAAAGAAGGTGTGCATCCGTGAATTTCATCGCTCTATCCCCATCCAGTCGACCAGGGCAGGGAATTTAAAATTTAAATTTTTAAAAATCGAAGGTGGTGGTTCTGGTTCTCTGGGAAGGCGATTCTCAAAAATGGTCAAAAAACTTTTGCTTCCAATTTTGTTGAAATGACGGTGATAGGGTAATTCGGGGACGCAGATTCCAAATCTGCAATCGAAATTTTTCTACCTTTTGAGAATCTCTAGATATGGCCAATAGTTACACTGTTGGAGACCACAAAAGTGAGCAAACTGCCCAGAAACACCTAATATCCGTGTTTTTTGAACTAGTTAGTCACGATGAGCCGGTGTATTTGCTAGGACACGCTTAGAATGGTATATCAAGTAACTTTTAGCGATATTTAGTAGAAAATTGCTTATCCCAACTGCCCTTTTATGGGCAACCATGTTCAGGTAAAGGTGTCCAAAATGGTCGAAAACTTTTTCTCTCCGATTTGGTCAAAAAGTTTGTCCTGGGGTAATTCGGGGACGTAGATTCCAAATCTGCAATCGAAGTTTTTCTAGCTTTTGTGAATCTCGAGATATGGCCAAAAGTTACACTGTTGGAGACCGCAGAACTGAGCAAACTGTAAAGAAACGCCTAATAGTTGTGTTTTTTGAACTCATTAGTCAAGTTTAGCCGGTGGATTTGCTAGGACACCCTTTAAAAAGAAGTGTCAAGTAACTTTCAGCGATATTTAGTAGAAAATTTCTTATCCCAACTGCCCTTTTATGGGCAACCATGTTCAGGTAAAGGTGTCAAAAATGGTCAAAAACTTTTTGTCTCCGATTTGGTTGAAAAGTCGGTTATAAGGTAATTCGGGAACGCTGATTCCAAATCTGCAATTGTTATTTTTCTAACTTTTGTTAATCTCGAGATATGATCAAAAGTTACACTGTTTGAGACCACAAAAGTGAGCAAACTGGGCAGAAACCCGTAATATCTGTGTTTTTTGAACTAGTTAATCATGATGAGCCGGTGTATTTGCTAGGACACGCTTAGAATGGTATATCAAGTAACTTTTAGCGATATGTAGTTGAAAATTGCTTATCCCAACTGCCCTTTTATGGGCAACCATGTTCAGGTAAAGGTGTCAAAAATGGTCAAAAACTTTTTGTCTCCGATTTGGTTGAAAAGTCGGTTATAAGGTAATTCGTAATTATCCCAACTGCCTTTTTAAGGGCAACCATTTGTATGAAGTAGTGTTAACAAAGTGTATTATAAAAATCACTTATCCCAACTGCCCTTCTAAGGGCAACCATTTTAGGATGAAGGTGTCGTCATTATTGTATTCGAATAAAACCAAGCATATTGCAGAAGCACGCATTTCTTGAATGAGAGGCTATCAAAGTCTTAGGAAATAAAGCTCTGATCCAAATGGAATATGCAGGTGGGCAACACACTCTCGCAGTCGCTAGTTATTCTTAATATTCTTCTTATTATTGTTCACATTTTCGTGTCCCCCCTGTCTATCTCGAGATTGGGAAGGGGTAGAGAGGTGGTTGATACCTCATTTTGAAGGTCTTGACTTGAACTGCTCCCGGAAGCGCGGGGAGCCCCGGGGGAGCAAAGGTGCTCCCGGAGCACCCCCGTGAGTAAAAATGAGTAAAATAAAAAAGTTGTCCAAATGAGCTAATTTTGGTATCATTCGAAAGCTCTCGACGAGTAATGAAAAAGTTGTAATAGGGTCAAGGCCTGAAAATGCACCCATTTTGAGTTATGAGGCCGAAAATGGTCAAAAATGGCCAAAAACGGCCAAAACGGCCGTTTGAAGGGGTTTTCCGCCTTTATCTCGAGCTAGAGTCAACTAGTTGGCCTGAAATTTGGCATGTAGGGTGGCACCCGATGCGGGAAGACCCTCCGGGCACCTGGGTACCATAGTGTCACACAATTCGCAATTACTCGATACGGTGATGCTGCAAATGGTCAAAATTGAAAATGACGAAAACCCCCCAATATGGATATCATTCGAAAGCTCTCGTTGCGTGGATAAAAAGTTGTAATAGGGCCAAGGTGTCAAAGTGTAGGAAAAATGAGTTACGGGGCCTCAAAGGGGTCAAAAATGGCCAAAACTAGGTCAAAATGGGTCAAAAACAAAAGTTGTCGGAAACCTCCCAATATGGGTATCATTCGAAAGCTCTCGTTGCGTAGGTAAAAAATTATAATAGGGGTACAGCGCCAAAATGTAGGAGAAATGAGTTACGGGCCTTCAAAGGGGTCAAAAATGGCCAAAAACGGTCAAAATGGGTCAAAATGGGTCAAAATTAAAAGTTGTCGGAAACCCCCAATATGGGTTGTATTCGAAAGCTCTCGTTGCGTAGGTAAAAAGTTGTAAAAGGGGTAAAGCGCCAAAATGTAGGAGAAATGAGTTACGGGGCCTCAAAGGTGTCAATTTGGCCAAAATCGGTCAAAATGGCTCAAAATTGAAAGTTTTCAGATCGGGCTTGTATGGATATCATTCGAAAGCTCTCGTAGCGTGGATAAAAAGTTGTAATAAGGCCAAGGCGTTAAAGTGTAGGAAAAATGAGATTTGAGGCCACAAAAGTATCAAAAACAGCCCAACTCGACCAAATTCGGTCAAAATGAAAGTTGTCGGATCATGCTAATATTGGAATCAATTGAAAGCTCCTTGTGAGCTGGAAGCAAGTAACACGAGAAATGAGAAATGTACTAATTATGATAGAAATGGATACTTTCTATAAACGGAAAAATGACGGGCGGGAACCACTTGATGCCTTTTGACTTATTGGGTTGTCGCATTTTTTTAAAAAAAGACAACCCTTTGTTATGGCTAAGTTTCTTTATTTATTTATTTATTTATTTATTATTCCGGTCAACATTTGTGTCCCCCCCCTTTTCCTCGAGATTGGCTGGACCGATCGGGCTGAAATTCTCACCATAGTTGTAGGGTGACCTGAAGTGCTCCCGTTTGTAAGGGCATCCCGATATCTCCCGGATTCCGGGAATGGCGAATCCCGGAATTTTAAAAATCGTAAGGGGGGACCAAGGGAAACGTAAAAATTTTTTGTCTCCGATTTTGCTTAAAAGTTGGTCATAGGGTAAGTCGACCACGCTGATTTCGAAACTGAAATCGAAATTTCCGGAAAATTTCCGGATTTCGAGATATTCGACCCGGAAAATTCCGGATTTTGAAAAATTTCTCCAAAAGTGGTCGATATGGTACTCAAATGAAAGAGCTCGCCGAGCTGAACAACTTTCCTTCTTGCGACATTTTCCGGAAATGCGTATAGCGAAAGTTATAGAAGAAAAACTGAAAATCAGGGAATTCACGAAAACCCGGATTTTGGACTTAAAAATTTTTTGTCTCCGATTTTGCTCAAAAGTTGGTCATAGGGTAATTCGACCACGCTGATTTTGAAACAGGAATCGAAATTTCCTGAAAATTTACGGATTTCGAGATATTGGACCCGGAAAATTCCGGATTTTGAAAAATTTCTTTAAAAGTGGTCCATATGGTACTCTATCGAAAGAGCTCGTCGAGCTGAGCAACTTTCCTTCTTGCAACATTTTCCGGAAATGCGTCTAACGAATGTTATAGCCGAAATTATGAAAATCCGGGAATTCCCGAAAAAACCGGAATGTAAAAACTTGTCCAAAACGTAGTCGATATGGTACTTATTTGAAAGCTTTCATCGAGTTGGGAAAAAGTTGTAATAGAACCAAAGGCTGAAAATGTTCCAAAACTGAGTTTTGGCAGAATATAAGAAAAAATATAAAGTGTTTTGAGTTCAGCCCTTTGATAAAAGGAAAATGGCTGCGACAACCCGTTGATGCCGGTAGGATTTATTATTATTATTATTATTATTATCCGTCTGTCCCCCCCCTAGATCTCGAGATTGGGAAGGGGTACAGGGATGGTTGATACCTTATTTTGAAGCCCTTGACTAGGACATCTCCGGGAAGCAAGATGGCTCCGATACCTTCCGGATTCCGGGAATGGTGAATCCCGGAATTTTTCGGTTGGTAAGGGGGGACCAAGGCGAAATTTCAAAATCCAAAATTTGGTCAAAAATTTTTTGTCTCCGATTTCGCTCAAAAGTTGGTCATAGGGTAACTGGACCACGCTGATTTCAAAACTGAAATCGAAACTTCCGGAAACTTTCCGGATCTCGAGATATTCGACCCGGAAAATTCCGGATTTTGAAAAATTTCTCCAAAAGTGGTCGATATGGTACTCAAATGAAAGATCTCGTCGAGCTGAACAACTTTCCTTCTTGCGACATTTTCCGGAAATGCGCCTAGCGAAAGATATGCCCGAAAAACTGAAAATCCGGGAATTCACGAAAACCCGGATTTTGGACCAAAAAATTTTTTGTCTCCGATTTCGCTCAAAAGTTGGTCATAGGGTAACTCGACCACGCTGATTTCGAAACTGAAATCGAAATTTCCCCAAAATTTCCGGATTTCGAGATATTCGTTCAGGAAAATTCCGGATTTTGAAAAATTTCTCTGAAAGTGGTCGATATGGTGCTCAAACAAAAGAGTTCGTCGAGCTGAGCAACTTTCCTTCTTGCAACAGTTTCAGAAAATGCGTCTAGCGAAAGTTGTGGCAGAAAAATAAACAGAAAAACCTATTGTGGGCAACACATTCTTGCAGTAGCGCTAGTTGTGTTGCCCACTTTTCCAAAGGAAATGGCAACACCTTGTTATTGGTCTGTGCTTATTATTATTATCCGTCTGTCCCCCCCCTAGATCTCGAGATTGGGAAGGGGTGCAGGGGTGGTTGATACCTTATTTTGAAGCCTTTGACTAGGACATCTCCCGGAAGCAAGATGGTTTCGAAATTCCGGGTTTTGAAAATTCCGATTTTTTCGGATGGTAAGGGGGGACCAAGGCGAAATTTCAAAAATCCAAATTTTGGTCAAAAATTTTTTGTCTCCGATTTCACTCAAAAGTTGGTCTTAGGGTAACTCAGAGACGTAGATTCGAAATCTGCAATCGAAATTTTTCTAGTCCTTATGTATGTCGAGATATGACCAAAAGTTACACTGTTGGAGACCGCAAAAGTGAGCAAACTGGCCAGAAACTCTTGATATAAGAGATTTTGAACTTCTTAGTCGAGTTGAGCTGGTGGATTTTCTAGGATACCTTTTAAGAAGCAGTATTAAATACCTTTCAGCAATAGTTATCAAAAATCTCTTATCCCAACTGCCCTTTTATGGGCAACCATTTTGCAAAATCGATCAAAAATGAAATTTGTCGTATCCTGTTGGTTTTGGTATCATTCGAAAGCTTTCAACGAGCTAAGAAAAAGCTGTAATAGAGCCAAGGCATGAAAATGTACGAAAAACTAGTGTTAACCCCAAAGGGCCGTGTTGTGGGCAACACGTTTTTGCTGTAGCGCTAGTTCTTCTTATTATTGTCCACATTTTCGTGTCCCCCATGTCTATCTCGAGATTGGGAAGGGGTAGAGAGGTGGTTGATACCTCATTTTGAAGGTCTTGACTTGAACTGCTCCCGGAAGCGCGGGAACCCCGGGGGAGCAGAGGTGCTCCCGGAGCACCCCCGTGAGTAAAAATGAGTAAAATAAAAAAGTTGTCCAAATGAGCTAATTTTGGTATCGTTCGAAAGCTCTCGGCGAGTAATGAAAAAGTTGTAATAGGGTCAAGGCCTGAAAATGCACCCATTTTGAGTTATGAGGCCGAAAATGGTCAAAAATGGCCAAAAACGGCCAAAACGGCCGTTTGAAGGGGTTTTCCGCCTTTATCTCGAGCTAGAGTCAACTAGTTGGCCTGAAATTTGGCATGCAGGGTGGCCCCCGATGCGGGAAGGCCCTTCGGGCACCTGGGTTCCATAGTGCCAGGCAATTAGCAATTACTCGATACGGTGATGCTGCAAATGGTGAAAATTGAAAGTGACGGAAACCCCCCAATATGGATATCATTCGAAAGCTGTCGTTGCGTGGATAAAAAGTTGTAATAGGGCCAAGGCGTCAAAGTGTAGGAAAAATGAGTTACGGGGCCTCAAAGGGGTCAAAAATGGCCAAAACTAGGTCAAAATGGGTCAAAAACAAAAGTTGTCGGAGACCTCCCAGTATGGGTATCATTCGAAAGCTCTCGTTGCGTAGGTAAAAAGTTGTAAAAGGGGTAAAGCGCCAAAATGTAGGAGAAATGAGTTACGGGGCCTCAAAAGTGTCAATTTGGCCAAAATCGGTCAAAATGGCTCAAAATTGAAAGTTTTCAGATCGGGCTTGTATGGATATCATTCGAAAGCTCTCGTAGCGTGGATAAAAAGTTGTAATAGGGCCAAAGCGTTAAAGTGTAGGAAAAATGAGTTTTGAGGCCACAAAAGTATCAAAAACAGCCAAATTCGGTCAAAATGAAAGTTGTCGGATCATGCTAATACTGGAATCAATTGAAAGCTCCTTGTGAGCTGGAAGCAAGTAACACGAGAAATGAGAAATGTACTAATTATGATAGAAATGGACACTTTCTATAAACGGAAAAATGACGGGCGGGAACCACTTGATGCCTTTTGACTTATTATTATTATTCTCCGGATTCTTGTCCCCCCCCCTCTATCTCGAGATTGGAAAGGGGTAGAGAGGTGGTTGATACCTCATTTTGAAGGTCTTGACTTGAACTGCTCCCGGAAGCGGGGGGAGCCCCGGGTGGGCAGAGGTGCTCCCGGAGCACCCCCGTGAGTAAAAATGAGTAAAATAAAAAAGTTGTCCAAATGAGCTAATTTTGGTATCATTCGAAAGCTCTCGGCGAGTAATGAAAAAGTTGTAATAGGGTCAAGGCCTGAAAATGCACCCATTTTGAGTTATGAGGCCGAAAATGGTCAAAAATGACCAAAAACGGCCAAAATGGCTCAAAATTGAAAGTTCTCGGATCAAGCTCATATCGGTATCATTCGAAAGCTCTCGTTGTGTAGATAAAACGTTGTAACAGGGCCAACGCACCAAAGTAGAGGAAAAATGAGTTACGGAGCCTCAAATGGGTCAAAAATGGCCAAAATCGGTCAAAATGGGTCAAAATTGAAAGTAACCGATGCAGCCCAATATGGATATCATTCGAAAGCTCTTGTTGCGTAGATAAAATGTTGTAATAGGGCCAAAGCACCAAAATGTACAGAAAATGAGTTACGGGGCCTCAAAGGGGTCAAAGATGGCCAAAGCCGGCCAAAATGGGTCAAAATCAAAAGTTATGGAAAACTACAATATGAGTATCAATCGAAAGATCTCTTTGAGTATATAAAAAGTTGTCATAGGGACAATGAGTAATATTGTAGGATAATTGACTTATCTTGTTTATAAGAGGAAAAATGCAGCGGCAACCCGTTCATGCCACTTCGCTTGTTTAATTTCGCTCTGGAGCTTTCAGGAGATGGGCCCAAACTTTGCATTTTTTCACCTGTTTTGGCGAAAAGTTTCTAAGTCCTACTTTTACTAGAAATGGCCTAAAAGTCACTAAAAATGGCGTTTTTCCGCCTTGGGGTGGTATCCATATATAGTAAATCGGGGTCGCTGAAAACGATGAGCATACTGCTGAGGTCGGTGGATGTGACCCCTGACCCACAGCGCCCGGCCACAGTGGGTCCGGTGTGGGTCAAAAATGAAAGTCTTCAAAAGTGGTCAAGTTTGGTATCAAATGAAAGCCCTTGGCGAGGCGATCAACTTTTGTCATTATGCCACCCACAAAAAGTGGCCCCACCGACCTGTGGGTAGATGCCCCACCCACTGTGGGTCCGGTGTGGGTCAAAAATGAAAGTCTTCAAAAGTGGTCACGTTTGGTATCAAATGAAAGCCCTTGGCCAGGCGATCAACTTTTGTCATTATGCCACCCACAAAAATAGCCCCCACCGACCTGTGGGTGGGCGCCCCACCCACAGTGGGTCCGGTGTGGGTCAAAAATGAAAGTCTTCAAAAGTGGTCAAGTTTGGTGTCAAATGAAAGCCCTTGGCGAGGCGATCAACTTTTGTCATTATGCCACCCATAAAAAGTGGCCCCACCGACCTGTAGGTGGGTGCCCCACCCACTGTGGGTCCGGTGTGGGTCAAAAATGAAAGTCTTCAAAAGTGGTCACGTTTGGTATCAAATGAAAGCCCTTGGCCAGGCGATCAACTTTTGTCATTATGCCACCCACACAAATAGCCCCCACCGACCTGTGGGTGGGCGCCCCACCCACAGTGGGTCCGGTGTGGGTCAAAAATGAAAGTCTTCAAAAGTGGTCAAGTTTGGTGTCAAATGAAAGCCCTTGGCGAGGCATCAACTTTTGTCATTATGCCACCCACAAAAAGTGGCCCCACCGACCTGTAGGTGGGTGCCCCACCCACTGTGGGTCCGGTGTGGGTCAAAAATCAAAGTCTTCAAAAGTGGTCAAGTTTGGTATCAAATGAAAGCCCTTGGCCAGGCGATCAAGTTTTGTCATTATGCCACCCACAAAGATTGGCCCCACCGACCTGTGGGTGGGTGCCCCACCCACAGTGGGTCCTGTGTGGGTCAAAAATGAAAGTCTTCAAAAGTGGTCAAGTTTGGTGTCAAATGAAAGCCCTTGGCGAGGCGATCAACTTTTGTCATTATGCCACCCACAAAAAGCGGCCCCACCGACCTGTGGGTGGGTGTCCCACCCACAGTGGGTCCGGTGTGGGTCAAAAATGAAAGTCTTCAAAAGTGGTCACGTTTGGTATCGAATGAAAGCCCTTGGCGAGGTGATCAACTTTTGTCATTATGCCATCCACAAAAAGTGGCCCCACCGACCTGTGGGTGTGGGCCACACCCACAGTGGGTCCGGTGTGGGCCAAAAATGAAAGTCTTCAAAAGTGGTCAAGTTTGGTGTCAAATGAAAGCCCTTGGCGAGGCGATCAACTTTTGTCATTATGCCACCCACAAAAAATGGCCCCACTGACCTGTGGGTGGGTGCCCCACCCACAGTGGGTCCGGTGTGGGTCAAAAATTAGTCTTCAAATGTGGTCATGTTTGGTATCAAATGAAAGCCCATTTGCTAACATTTGACCTGCCTATTGCATTGTTCAAGCTCCTTATCTGCGTTAGCTCACTGCTGGAAAGGGAACCTTTAAAATGACAGAAGGACAAGTAATAAAAATGCTCCTCCGGAGCATGAAAAAGTAATATGGGTAGTGGTGAGGTTGTAAAATCAGGAGAGGACTAGTCTTAAAAATGCTTAATATGGGGCTAGGTTCAAAAAAGAAGAGGACTAGGTTGTGGGCGAATTAATATGGGCACAGCTTCGCCGAGCAACCCATATTCGCGGGCTTTCACGCTTCGCCATGGCGATTGCCATATATATATATATATATATACAAAGCAATTAATGTCAGTCAATAATTACAATTCCAGCAGTTATATATAAACTATAAACTATATAAAACTATATATATAGTAAACTATATAGTATATAATTTGGTTGTGCTGGACTACGACAAGCAACGAGAAAAAACCAAGGCTATGATTGTAACGCTAACGGTTGAATAGAAATAGAGGATCGTCGGAGAGTGTCCTGATCCTGAAGTTATTGTTGAAATATATATACT
The DNA here is from genome assembly GCA_030248195.1 of Trissonchulus latispiculum. Lineage (NCBI taxonomy): Eukaryota > Metazoa > Nematoda > Enoplea > Enoplida > Ironidae > Trissonchulus > Trissonchulus latispiculum. The sequence continues at coordinate 56,959 of JASAND010007216.1, read as the reverse complement.
TTTCTTATAAGTGATTAAAACGCTCAGTAGATAAATATTAAGAGTTTATCGAAAGAAACGTTTGCTTCCACTGAAACTCGTTTATCTTAGTCGTATATTATTTACGTACCGTAACTAAATCTGAACACTGGTACGTATAAAAATATAACTTTTTCAGTCCGCGAATATGGGTTGCTCGGCGAAGCTGTGCCCATATTAATTCGCCCACAACCTAGTTCTCTTCTTTTTTTGAACCTAGCCCCATATTAAGCATTTTTAAGACTAGTCCTCTCCTGATTTTACAACCTCACCACTACCCATATTACTTTTTCATGCTCCGGAGGAGCATTTTTATTACTTGTATATTAAAGTTGGGACATGTCACATGGATAATATGAGGTTGCTGGCTTATTTTTGGGCAAAATTTATGGAGGGGGGGGCTCAAAGTTGCCCTCTCCTCATCGATTGGGGGCTCACTAAAAGCGGGGGCATATTTTTGAAAAAATTTTGCAAATTTTTACGTTTTTGTGTAAAAATTGCCAAAAATCACTAAAAATTACTAATTTTAGGTGTTTTTTACGCTGAAATAGCGAAAATTTCGCTAAAATTAAGGCGAAGCCTGAAAAATTTTGAAAATTAGGGTAAAAATGATGAAATCTGCAATGTTTTAGCTTATGGGGGGAACCTCGAATGAGAGGGAGGTTGTCGAGTGGGGGCCCACCCCACCCCCCCCCCCCACCCGCCCCCCCCCCCGGTAAACATTAGCCAGGGTAGCTACGTAAAGTCCATAGTAAGTATGTACCAGCAAAAATTTCAATTTTGGTCCGGAGTTGTCCGAGGGTCGGATTTTGGTTGGGTAGACTATTTTGGGCACCCTTCAATTAATGTACAAATGAAAAGGTATAAATTCGCGCCAGAGACGATAAAATGCTTTTAGAAAATTGCTGTTTTTACTTAGGCCAACAACTCATAAATTTAGGCCATTGCCTAAGCTATGGCCTAAAAAACCTTGACACACGCACGCACGCACATCTGACGTCCTCTACAGTCTACAAACACTAAATCTGCGCGTGAATTTGCCCGTGCGCATCTTGTTTTACACTGTAGGGCTGCCCCGCTCATACTATTTATATTTATTTAAGGTTTATTGCAACTGCACCATATGTTAGTAAAAAATCTAAACACGTAACCTTCAAGTTACGCCCTATTCCATTCCTAAGTCTATAGTCCTGTCTAAAATTCTAAGAATGCTTCCTTTGTTTGTAATGAAGTTTCACTTGTTCTGCTGCAGTCCAAGTACTATAAAAGACGTGCTGAAGTACAGCACAGCATAGCCAGCGTAGTAAAGTCAGCATGCGTTAAAACCTGAAGCTTCTATGTCCTGTCGGTTCATTTTTTTAAAGTCCACGGGAGGAAGCTCACTGAGTGGCCGGAACATATATAGCTTTCTTGTCGCGGACAGAGCCGGGCCTATGGACCCAAGCTCATCACTACTGTATAGCTTATTATACGGATACGTTCAGCTTTATGTTCCAAGATTGATTTGAGCTTAGTTTGCATTCATCCATAGGTAGGTATATGCGCAGTATGTTATATACCAGTGCATATATATAGTTTCTATGCGTATTCATACGTACTTATAGATATATATATACATATACTCTTATATTTGTAAAGCTGTATATATTTATGTAAAGCACGTTCTGTATCGTATACACATATATACAGATTAACGACGTACAAAACGCACGTATATATGTATGTGTTGTAGTAGTCGTGCATACGGGCATTCTTAGGTTCACGTGCTCTCTTGGGTTAATTTGGACTTGGATGTCCCATCATATTGATTCATATAAGCTAAGCTGGCGGTGCTTAAATATGCTTATAAGTGCATGAAGACATATCTTTTAGGTACAACCTCCACACACACACACATATATATATATATATATATTTATATATGTATACATATATATATATATATATAGGTAAGCGTATTTGGTGGTTTAAATACGTGCATGTGTGTACACGGCTATCTTGTACGTATGAATGGAAACGTACCTATAGATACGTATATATATACGTACATTTTCACTTTTTGTGATCGGACTGGCGTAAATTGATAAGTCGCTGCATGCGTTAAGTGCTGATCGAATTTCATGGTAGGTGTCGTGGCTTTCAATCCAAGTTGGCAACAGAAACAAAAGAATGGTTTTTCCAGGACAATGACAGAAACAAACATTAAAAATGCAATTGCGATTTTCCGATAACCTTAATTAACGTTAGTTCTGTCACAGTGGTGCAGCCTAGCAGAAAATGCTATTAATATTGCAGATCATGCAGATCATCGCTGTTGTTGTTTCAACTAGCAGCACTATCGCACTTGTGCTCTAACAAGATTCTATATAGATATATACTCAATCTGGAAAAAAGCCACGTCAAAGTTTAGGGGGAAAGCGACGACCTCTGTCGTCTAATGGATGAAGAAATTGCAGTAATATTTGGCGTGTAGACTGACGAGCTCAATATAAGCCCACACGCCGATTTTTAGCTTTATGGCTGTCCTCTACAGTCAGCTGCAACCTCTGCAGTCAGCAGCAAGGTCGACATTTTTTGTATAAGGCTTTGTTCCTGAAATGGCGGGAAAACGGTATGATGTTTTAAAAATTAATAACTTTAGCGTCAATAGCTCTATCTCAGTAATTCCTATTGCGTCAAGTGAGAACATGTCTGGCTTCTGGATCCCCCTCCCGATGATTTTGGCCCATCGGGAAAAAAGCCAGCCTCTTGCTAGGCCTGTCTTGACCAGTTTCTGGGATTTTTGGGATTTTAACTATTTTGAAAATAATCACCAATTGAAGTTTCTCAAAGCAATGTATATTATATATACCGTTTTTAGATGGACAGTCCCTGAAATTAGCAACTTTTGGATTAAGATGTCGCGTCAGTTGTTTTGACCGCAATACATTTCATCCTGAAACTGGCACATTTGACCAAAAAGAGCATTACGAATTCATTGGTATATAGTCAAGCGGGAAAAAACCCACTTTTCAGATTTTTGGCCAGAACTTTTTAATGGTTTGACATATCGAAATGCTGATTATACAGGTAGCTAGGCCTAGTCATAAGCTTTCTTATGAGCTATAGAACACCTCTCTAGGGTGTGCCGTTAGCGAGAAAAATTGTCCCAAACTGGCGGGAAAAAACCCACTGCGGGGAAAAAACCCGTATGCGGGAAAACACCCACCCCAAAAAATTTTTGGCAAGTTGCCAGGAGCATTTCTAACCATTCCAAATGAAAGAGCGGGTTGTTTTTAGTACAACTGCATCAAAGTATATAAGTTTTTGTACTAAAATTGAGGTCATATGGTCATTTGAAAATGTTGTATCTTTAACACATAAACATAGGCAAATTTTGGAAATTTTTAAAAATTGTTTATTTTCGGCAGTTTAAGCATCCTATCGTGTAGAAAACGTGTTTTTCTTGTATTTAGAGCCAAACTAGACCCATTTTAAGGCAAAAATAAGCATTTTTGGTCAAAATTGAAATTTTGGCTTGAAATGGCACCGTGTCCGATTTAGACCCCCTGGACCACCCATAACAGTACGAACCCAGGTAAAACCTATACCAATTTAATCTATAGGCTCTATTAAACAAATGTATGTATTGGTTTGACCTTTCCGGTCAATGGTTAGAAAAAAATTTAATTTTGAAAAGTGGGTTTTTTCCCGCCGTGGGTTTTTTCCCGCCAACTCCAGGTCACCCCCAGGTCGCACCGGAGGGGTCAGAGCAGTGTGGCATATATCATCATGAAGCGCAACAGATGCCCTACAGGTGCATATAATCCGCTTTGGTCTAAGTCTTTCCAGTAGTTCAGGGTGGCCCGGCAAAGTTTGCCAAATTTCGGCACTTGGTCGGACCAAAATTTCCAAAAATTTCAAAGTCCCAAAAAATTTGCAGGGAAGCATAGGGAGCTACCATAATACACCCTCCAGGGTTATTTTGGATGCTCTTCAAGATAGGCTATTAAAATCCTAGATAGCTCATACCGGTAAGCCCACACTGGGGGTGGGTTTTTTCCCGCATTGGCGAGTGGGTTTTTTCCCGCTTTACTATACACTGCTTTGTAGCTAGCTACGTAGCTTTTAAAAATTTGTGTTTACGTTATATTTGATAAAACCTAGTCAGCTGTTGCTGCAGCAATTTTGGTCATTTCTAGAAATCGGCAACAGTCTTGCCGAATTCTAAAAACCCGCAATATTTTTGGTCATTTCTAGAAATAGGCGAGCGTCCTGCCCATTTCTAGAAATGAGCAAAATCCATTGCCGATTTCTAGAATTCGGCAAAAGTTTAAATTGACGAATTCTAGAAATGGGCAAGCAAATTTTATTTGTCTTCTTTAAGAAATCCGCAGTAAACTACTTCTGAATTTGATGTGCTCGATTGAAATTTTCGTTGGCACTACCGGAAAATAACCATATTCAGTAAAATAAATTCAGGATGGTAATAATAGTAATAATAATAATTACAAACGGGTCGTTCGCATTATCCCCTACAGTGTCCGCAGAAGCAAGATTGAGTTGAAATTTGGTAGGGCCAGTATAAAACGCAGACGCAGACTTTACTAAAGGTATAAAATGCAGACTTCATTGCAGACTTGCAGACTCGGGTATAAAATGCAGACTTCATTGCAGACTTGCAGACTCGGGTATAAAAAGCAGACTTTAGTGCAGACTTGCAGACTCAGGTATAAAAAGCTGACTTTAGTGCAGACTTGCAGACTCGGGTATAAAATGCAGACTTGCAGACTCGGGTATAAAATGCTGACTTTAGTCCAAACTTGCAGACCTCCGGTATAAAATGCAGTTTAGTGCAGCTTTGCAGACTCGGGGAAATATAAAACAGTCTCGGATAGTCTCTCTTGGTTCTTTCATATATACTGCGGCTGTAGACTCTAATATTAAAATATATACGCCGACTAACGAATTCTCAATATATATTTATTTATTACCCATTATTAGCTAGCTATTCCTACATTAATTTCTCGTGCCAACTTAACCTTAACTTAACCTATGAGTCTCAAGCTAGAACTTATACTCTTCTACTACTTCTACATCTTTGACCGGAGTATAAAAAGCACTTGGGTATAAAATGCAGACTTTTGAGCAGGCTTACGTACTTTGCAGACCCTGATATAAAATGTATGCGTATAGGTTTTGCAGATTTTGATGTATAAAGCCCGGTTCACACTGCGCAAGGTTTAAGGTTTATGGTTTACGGTTTAAGGTTAAACTAGTTTATTTATGCTGAAGTGTTCACACTGGAAGGTTTTAGGTTTAAGGTTTAAGGTTTACGCAAGCCGAGTTAAAAATAGTTTAACGTGTTTAGGTTTAACCTTCCACTGGATCACATATGAAAGGTTTAGTTAATAATTTTCATTATATGCGTACTAGAATCTGTTACTTATACACAGAACTAAAAAAATTTAAAAACCGTAGAGATTTGAGTGCACACTGGCTGATATAAAAATCACGTGATATTAGACATTCGTTAAACCTTCCCGCCAAACTACTTAAACCTTAAACCTTAAAACTTATTGCAGTGCCTGTTTGTTTGTTTTAACACACCATTTAGCTTCAGCTGTGTTGCTAGATTGCTGTTTATGTTTTCGAGTCACCTGACATTTTCTGTTCATGCCGATTTGCTACAGCATTTTTTAAATTTTGCTCTCTTAAGCACTTTGCAGAGTTTGAAACCCGGATACTTTTCAAAGTTTACAATTTATGCTAACAAATTAACAATATGACCATATTTAGCTATTAAATATTAAAACACATTCAAAATTATTATATAAACGTCAATTTAACCAAGGACGTGGTATATAATGCTACTCATTTCTGATGGGCTGTTGCGTGCAGACAAGTACGGAAAATTTAAACATTGCTCAAGTCCAAGCGGACAGCCCTTACGAACAAACGGACAACAGCAATACAGCAAACAGCAAAAGTATGAATCAACCCTCCGAACGGACAGAACGACAAACGACCAAACAGCAAAAGTATGACTATATTTTAAAACGGACAAACCGACTACAGAAATGAACAAACGGACAATTATGAATGGGCTACCCATGACCCCATTCTAAATTTTAAAGTTGCTGATGAAAAAGTTAAAAGTAGAGCTGGGGAATGCGCTTTTAAATCAGCCCGCAAGCATGTCAAAAAGTCTGCATCTTATATGAGCTTAAATGCCTATATTGTATACATAAATTGTTGTTGCTTCCGGCCACCTGGCGATCCTCAATCGGCCCGGTCGGACCGCCTCCTGAGTTGGCAAGAGACGGCCGCAACACCAAAGATACGTAGGCGTTCACCGCTCTGGGATTTTCCCAATGATGTATACGTAAGTCTGCTTTTTATACCCAGGTCTGCAAGTCCGCTCGTCTGCATTTTATACCCGAGTCTGCTTTTTATATCCGGGTCTGCAAGTCTGCTCAAAAGTCTGCATTTTATACCAGAGTCTGCTTTTTATATCCGGGTCTGCAAGTGCTCTAAAGTCTGCATTTTATACCCGAGTCTGCTTTTGTTTGCATTTTATACCAAAGTCTGTTTCTGTTGTGAAGTCTGCATTTTATACCCGAGTCTGCTTTTGGGTCTGCGTTTTATACCCGAGTCTGCGTCTGCGTGGGTCTGCTAAGTCTGCAGGTCTGCGTCGTCTGCGTCTGCGTCTGCATTTTATACTGGCGCAATTTGGTAGGGGTAGGTTTTCTGACCTGCTGATTTCAAAAATGCAACAATTTTGAAATTAATAGTTGGTAAGGGATCAAAAAATTTTGTCACCGATTTTTCTGAAAACGTACATAGGGATTCTCTGGTGCGATTAGCACGAATCTGAAGTCCGTTTTTCAATTCAGCTGCTTGTCGTTAGCTATATATATATAAGCTAAAGTTTTAAGCTTAAGACGTATGCTTGTCCTGAGCTAACGAAAAGCTGAATTGAAAAACGGACTTCAAATCCGCGCTCAGTGCCCAGAAAACACCTATATATGCACGTTTTCAGCAAAATCGGTGACAAACATTTTTAATCCCCGTGGATCCCCCCTTACCAGCTTAAATTTTAAATTTTTTCTTAATTTTTGCATTTTTGAAATTAGCTGGTCCGAAAACCTACCCCTACCAAATTTCAACTCAATCCGTTAAATCTTCGGACACTGTGGGGGTGGGATAATGCGGAAGGAACCTTGATTTTCGGGATATAGGATAGCAAGAAGATCCTTCTGGTTCGCTGCAAAATTCTTCTAATTTTCAAGCACTATATAATATGTAGTATCGTTATCGCCAATAGAAGAAAATAGAACGTCTAAAAAAGCGTTTTTAGTTTTGATGAAAGATCGACTCTGATACATGGAAATTTCTAATTCTTTTGTTTTCTTTTAGTTCCAAGCAAATTATGCGAACTTTCAGATTTTGAAGCAGTTGTCGAAAGCATGTTGAAGCATGCAAGCAATTTGAAGTCAACCGCCTTGGTTCTGCGTAAATTGTGAGCAGTATACGTCGGCTTTAGTTTCACCACAAACTGAAGATATTCGGTGCCGATTTCTAGAAATCGGCAATACTGTTTTATTCATTTCTAGAAATGGGCAAGACGCTTGCCTATTTCTAGAAATGAGCAAAATTGCATTCGAAAATTAGCCACGACGTATCTATACACAAAACCTGGGGCCCGTTGCATAAAAGTTATTACTAATAAATTATTAGTGATTAGCTGATTAGTGTAGCAGTATTAATGAGCAAAACTATTGATAGAAGCTATGTGCTTTGAAGGTTTTGGCATTATTTTTTTAGGTAATGAACTAGCTGATTTAAAAATAGCGAAGATTTTCAATAGTCTTCGCATATATACTCAGTCATAATGGTCGATATTATCAAGGATAACGTGAGTTTTTAACATTTTTTCTCTGTCACAGCCGGAATTTTAATTGCACATCAATTTTGAATATTCAGTTCGCTAGAGCATCTCAAAAGCTACAAAACCACATATAACACATCCCTATAATTCCTCTATAATTTTAGTTGTTTTCAATAAAACTGCTACACTAATCAACTAATCACTAATAATTGATTGGTAATAATTTTTATGCAACGGGCCCCTGGAGTAAATAAACTGATTGACTGTAAATGTAATGGACGGTAAATAAACACTGAACATGATGGAACACTCAGAACTGGTCTACGCGTTTAGGCTATGCTTCGACCAAACTAACTTTTCACTATGACTGGCTTTTAATCCCAAATTTTTCTCCGTTGCTACAGCCCAGACCCAGAGAGATCATTAATATAATACATGCAAATGATACGCAGGACTCCCGTTCTTCAAACTACAAGAATTCTCCCATAATTCCAAAAGCTTGAGTTCTACACGTACAAAAGTCTGAAAAATGTTTTTCTCTCAATTGACTACATGTAGTCTCGCTGGCTTATGTGTCAATAACGCTGAAGGCTCGACCAGGACAAAAGTTTAGTGCAATTTGCAAACCGTTGACAGTGTTGCTCCTGATTTTTGTACATTTGCAAATTATAATATTCAAGTTCATTCGAAATTAACAGGCAATAAAACAACGACAATATAAAATTAGACAAACCTTAGAGAAATAAAATAATGTACACGTATGTTAAGCATGAAACATTGCATACCCAGAAACGGGAGCCAAATCTGGATCTTTGGAAAGTCTTCTAGAATTTTTGATTACGTAGCCTTTTGTGTTAATTGGCCCTGCTAATTGTCAGTCGCTGACAGCTCCCATCACTATTTTTACAGTCAATAGAATACCATGAAAATTCCTAAATTGCCTCCTTCCGGGATTTTTTGGTGTTTCTTGTTTTTACCAAATGAGATCACACTGCGACCTTCCTCCAAAATTCATTCTCCGACCGGGGGACTGCCCCCCACGAAACAACTACCGTGGCCGTGTTATATATATGCGGTGGATGGTTCCGGCGCATCTCTGATATACGTAGGTTTGGTTTGTAGTTTGTATAATGTAGGGTGCAGTTTGTAGTAATATCCTGTATTTAGTTTTTTCGGAGTGGATCGTCATTCGTTTTACTGGATGCAGGAACATTTTCCAGCAAGTTGTGTATATATGCAGTGATAAACTGGATTTTGAAAACTTCTGACGTGCGTTGCACTAGTTTTGCTCTCTTTGTTTACCTTGTACATAATTTGCTTTTCTGTGCCTCTTATATATTGCATACATTCGTGAGTATATTTGTATTTTGAGTCCACATTATGCATGTTGGTGATTAGTAGTATTTCTATGCTATTCATGGATACGTGTATCTGTATATGCTCACGTGCTGCTATGTTAACACTGTTAGTCGAGTGGAATTTAGGCTGAAAATGTTTGCAGTTGAGATATCAAAAGTACTGCACGCAGTGTTGTTATAAATCTGCCTAGTGCCTACAGATTGTGTGGTGTAACTCGTATAGTCTTTTGCTGCTAACACTATGTGGATTTGTTGAGTCAGTCAGTTAATCTCAACAAAGCAACCATAGTTACTATTTCCTACATCGTGTTAATTTTAAGTTTGCGGACACAGCACCGATTTGCTTGCTGATTTATTAACCGATTGATTGTGTACTTGCTTGGCTATGCGAAAGCAAAAGGACAAGTAAGTAGTGTCCGCATTTAGATGTATATATAATGTTTCGGACCATGTCTATAATTGCCCCATATGCATATGGGGCAAGTTCTTGGCCCCGTACCACTGGCGGATCCAGGATTTCGTGACGGGGGGGGGCGGCAAAATTTTTCCAGCGGGGGGTCTGGGGGACGGAGCCCCCCAGAAGTTGAAGAAATTTTTTGTTTTTGCAATAAAATTCGTTCTCGGATCTTTAATTCTTTTTATACTGAAGAACTGAACAAATTTTTAAAAATTCTTGACATTTTTAGGCAAAAATGGTAATTTTCTCCGAAAAATCTGATGCATTTCAAGCTTTTTCTTCACAAATGCAATACATATGAGGTTAAAAAGTAGAAAATTCGCGCCGAAGGCGCGAAATTTTTTGGTTTTTTGCTCTTTTTCCTCTTTCTCTCCTTAATTTTTCCTACCTTCAAATCGCGACGGGGGGGGGGGGGTGGCCCCCCCCCCCCCCCGCCCCCCCTGGATCCGCCCCTGCCCCGTACGCATATGGGGCTAGAATTTCTGTCCCATATGCATGTGGGCAAACAACTTTGCCCCGTGTGCACATGGGACAGATCTTTTGCCCCATGTGGAAATATCAGCATTTCTGGGTAATTTTTCTTATATATTTCAAGTGTTAGTTCAATGCAAAAACATTATTTTAACTACGTCAATATTAAAATTGATACAACACTAAGATTGAAGATCAACTACATAAGTAAGATGAAATATTCAGATTAATTTTAAATTCTTAAAATTTTAAAAGTTTGAAAGTGCAAATTTCGCTGACGAAAATATGGAAATTAGTGAATTTTTAGATTTGTTTGACATTTTGTAAAAATGGAATTTCTGGATGTGAAAATATATAGTCCGGCGGCCGACGCCAAAGCTTTCATATTTTAAATTTAATTTCCAAACTGCTTTGCTCTTCGTGATTACCAAAAATATTGAATTCAAAAGCTAAAATTTCTAAATCTTCTATTTTCGGTGATGATAATTTAAGCTTAAACTCGGGTAAAAGATCTCCATATGGGGCAAAATATCTTTGTCCCATCTCCCATGTGCACTTGAGACAGAAATTCTTGCCCTATATGCATATGGGGCAAAGAACTTGCTCCATGTGCACATGGGGCAAAATCTCTTGCCCCATATGCATGTGGGGCAATTATATATACACATGGTCCGTAACATATACACTATTATTGTTAATGACAGATTATTAAATCAGAACTGATAGACTTCGTTTTAACAGATTATCGAAAGTATCGGGATGGTCAGCCTGCATTTTGGTCGGCCCGACCCGCTTCCTTATTTTCGCACTTTTCTGAGTGTTAGCCCGGTCTGAAATGCTCGTCTTTTTTACTCTCCACAGGCACAGATTCCGCAATATATATACGGTGAAACGGGGTGACTAAGGCAATTTTGAAAATTCAAATGTATGCAGGAAACTCAATACTAGGTCAATTCCAGCCGTCTTGGGCTTAAAACGTGGGCAGCGGCATGTAGAATCGATTGAGCAAGGTGCCTTTTGCATACAGGGCATCGCAGTCATTAGCATTTTTAAAAAAGTATGGTGGCCTTACTCACCCCGCGTGTCGGTAGATTAAGGCAGTCGATGTAATATTTGCATATACTCTACGTAGTTGTGCTTGTAGACCTGTTCTAGGTGTGTCTAAGGCAGCCAAAAACGGTTTTAAAATTAAAAAATAAAGGGTAACCAGTACAGCTAAATTATAAGTCAGTATTCGGAAAATTTATTAATAACCTTATGGCAATTTGGTCCAGAAACTCAGCAAATTCATCACCAACTACACGCATAACTTTGTTTTCAAGAAGAGTGTCGATTTTGGACGAGATTCAGACATTTTCAGTTGAGTTTTTAGCTCGCAGATCATTTGAGGTCCCACATGGACAGTCTAATTGGCATGGCCCAAAAAGGACGGCATAGGGCCGTTAGCGGACCAGAAATGAGATTTTAACACCACTCCCCTTCAACACTCGCTCCAAAGAAAAACTAAAATACCAAGCCATATCACACGTTAGGGTGGATGCAGGACCGCGAGCACAATCGGTATGCAAAAGTATTTTTTGGAAACCATGGAGATACGTAGAAGCAGCATGGTCTCCTATCTTAACATAGATAGTTTCCTAGATCACCCGTAAACGTTTTTCAGACAAAAATTTGCTATTACATTTTTGCACGATTCGGCATGTTTGTGAACTATAAACAAAGAAAGATTTCAACTGAAGGACATACAAAATTTTTAACAGGAGGGTTATAAATTCATACTTTTTGGCCTTTAGAAAGCTGCCTATGTTGACCCACATGCTGGAAGATTGTACAAGCCAGCGAGCAAGTAGTTTTTATGGTTAAAATAACGTGAACGTTTCAAAATTTACGTTAGGCAACAATTTAGGAGACTATGGTTGCTCAAAATTTTGCCTAAGGACCCGCAGTAAAAGTTTCCCAAATCCGCCTTACTCACCTCGCGTGCCTTAGTCACCCCGTTTCACCGTATACTTAAACATTTTGTATCGGTTAAATGTGTTTTTGGCTTCACAAGTTCAAATAGGTGTATATAAATAGTTTTTCGATTTGCTATGTTCTGTATATCTATCTATATCTATATATATTTGAATTCAGCTTTGTCGAATATATACGTAGACTCATACCATATTTTAACTATTTTGTCCACGTTTACGGATTATGAGTCTGGTAGGCTTTCGCGGAAAGATCTAAGCTTCTGGTGCATAGTTCTCCTATTTTCTCAACCGGACATGCGAAGTGTTTTGAAAGGATTTGCCATGTCATTCATGATTCTCTAGAGTAGGCACATTTCGATTTGGAAAGAAGAAATTTTAAGTTTTTTGTAAATTATATCGACAATGACAAATATATCCACACGTGTAAAAGCATGCTATAAAACTGCTGAAATCATATCACTTTTCAAAACCAAATAATGCAATGATGCAGCACAAAAACTTAGCCCAGCATATCTACTGTGCCAGTTGATTCATACTCCCGATATGCATTGGCATTATCAGGCAATTTTGTACATCCCCAGGAGACTTCATAGTACCTGGTGAGAAGTCCTGGAGCCGAGGTGTTTCTAAGGCTGACCGCTTCTGCCTGGGACCAGTCAATTGGTCGGTTTAAGTCGTCAATTTTATCCGGGGGAGCATTTGCATAAGATGCACCTACCGGGTGCCGGTGAGCATCATCAACTTTCAGTTAAAGAAATACGTAATTGTTTCGATAGTCATCCGCATCCCTGCTTTCATTGCCAGGAGTGTCACCTCGAGTATTGGCTGCAATGTAACAGAGGAAGCGAACAGCACTTCTTGGCAGCTGGCCTGCACAGTTTCTTGTTTGTTACCTTGAATGCTACTCATATATCCTGGGCTTATTCTAGGGAATTCTTCTTGGAAAGCGAAAATTTTTCTAAAAACATGCTAAAAATTGCGCTATTTTTATAGTAATCGCCAAAAAAGTACGTTTTTAGTGCAAAAATAGCGCTTAAAAGTGCAAAAAATCTACTAAAAATCTCCGGCGACACCGGAAAATTTTTGAAAATTTGACCTTCTGAGCAATTTTTTCAGGGCAAAAGTTGGTACCAAAAGGGGCACCCGCTTTTGGGGGGGGGAGGGTGTTTATGGGGGCACCCCTCCCCACTAGAATATGCCCAGATATCCATTTACCGACCATACCAACCAAGTAAGGAAAACAGCTGAACTGATCCTGACAGCGATCAGATCCGTACACAAGAGGGTTTGGGGAAACTTCAGCTGTTTAGACTAGAATCACTAGCTATCATGTCATGTCATGTCAACTGGCGGTCAGGTAGGATCTGTATACCTATAAAGGTAAAGGTAACCCCCGGAGAATTCTCCTGCCCTTGTCAGGGTCTAGGGTGCCGGTGCTCATCCCCGGATACACAGCCCTTGAGCCAGGAGTGTCACCTCGAATGATGACTACAACCGTGGAGGAGGGGCCAGCTCCTCAAGGCAGATGCCCTACACGGTCTCCTGTTACCTTCCCAGATGAGTGGTACCCATTTACCGACCAACTAAGGATGGATAGCTGGGTTGGCTAGAGCCCACGGCGAACCGATACGTGCTTAGTCCCTTGCTCAAGGGGATTTGTGAAAGCCTTGTGGCAGCGGGGATTCGAACCTCGGACTATCGGATCCAAAGTCAAAACCTATAAGTGTAGATAATACAAACATGTATATTATCCTCCTGGTAACACGAGACTTGTCGCTTGTTGTGGTACTGTAGTTTTGGCTTGTATACTTTAATATTTTCCTTGACGCTGTATGCACAGTGTGTGAGCTGTGTGTAGGCCCCCAGAGATCTGGGCTAAATGAACTCTTGCAGCTTTCTTGTCTTTGTTTCTGCGTTTATAGATTATATAGAGGTGAAGTTAAAAGGGTCTTTGTTGCTAATTGCGTTTTAACTTTAACTTACGTAAGAGTAAAAGCATAAATTTAGTGTTGTTATGCAGAGAGTGCTAACGCTATCAAAAGTGAGAAAGCTTTGTTTATGTGCAAGTATGGCGACTGCTGGTCAAATACCTGTGTTTTTCGTGTCCTTGTGATTTATATACGGATTTAGTCGATGTCTTCCCTCCTTTATTACTTACTGTGCTTAAATGACTGTTGACTGTGATTTGGGAGCTTTGTTTGTTTCCCTTCTGGAACATGCTTTTAGTCCTGGAGAATCGGAACAAACTTCTAGTCAAGAAGTCATACCAGTGTATGAAACGTAAAATTTTTATTTTTGCTGACAGGAGTTCAGGACTATATATATGTTTATGTTCGCACTTTGGGTTATTTATATGCAGTTAGGTTTAAGGTGTCATCCATCATAGTCACTCGTGAACGCACAATTACTCGCCTGCCAATAACATGCCTTTGTTGCGTTTTAGTTTTCTATTGTAGCGGAAGCCATTCTTCTGCACTCTCTTTTAACGGTATCATTGTTATCCAACCTTTGTTTAGTTCAAATCGCATCTTGCCATACTGGCTAGTGTCAGCTTTAAGAAGATTTACTTTCTGTATGCTTGCACCAATAAAATTCATCGTCTGTTTTAGGAGTCGAGGAACACCGTGCTTTCCCCCGGGCCTGGATAGCAGAATACATGAAATGAATAAGCGATTGGCGCGATTTGCATCAAGGCCGCCGGTATGTGATGAGTTATTCGTTGAACCTTTCTGCTAGTTAGAATAATCAGCTAGAGTTATCGGATTTCTGGCTCTATTTCGACATCGTCCTAACTTTCGCCTCTTCTGATTTTTGACTAAAGACTTCAAAATTTTGGACGATGATAAACTCAAAAGTTCAAAAAATTTGAATTTTGTAAAGATTTAAGTTGGTCCAAGAGGTTATTGCATTTTCCGTTTCCCAGGCTCTCGTGTTTGCGTCCGTGAAGGATCGCGTTCAATGACGAATTGAGGCGACAGTGATTCTACATAACTACAGCCGCGTCTGGTTAGACTATTTAATAATGTCAGCCAGTCAATGGCTATGCTTGCCTCAGTTGTTTTTCCTGATAATTGCTGAGGTAGATGAACTGATGTCTGATGAGGCGGACGCATCATCTTCAAAACTTGTGGCTTGAGTGTGTCCGGGAGGTGTTACGTCGCGAGCAAGCTGGTTGAATGTCCCTCACATCCTTGGAGTATGTCCAATCGTCCGTATCAGTTGACGGCGCACTAGGCGTAATCACTAATCAGTGGAGAGGATTTGTGAGAGACACCTTCAGAGGTCTGAAGTAGACGAAGGAAGTTTTTTACGGGACGCCGAGTACAAATCTGACATCTTTTTGTAGAGTCAGCTTTGCTTTAAACTTAGCATAAGCCTGTGACTTTAGCTCTCACCAATCTCACTAAAAGCTGAATTGAAATGGTTTTAGGTGCTTTCCCAGAAGAAACTATATAATATATGCAAATTTTCAGCAACATCGTGGACAAAATATTTTGATGCCCTTGGGCCCTTGCCCCTACCAACTTAAATCTTTAAAATTTTAAAATTTTTGAATGCATCGACCTCCAGCATGCCCTCTTGCAAAATTCATTGTTTGGTGAAAAACAAAAGGTTGAGCTGGGGGAATAGCGCAAGAGATCCCAGTTATGATCTACCTGAGTTTGTATAAGCTCAGGTATGCTACCTGTATATTGTTAATATCGATTTGGATTTCATAGGATGCCAGCATCGATTGGACGTCTTGGTTTGAAGGATTCACCCGAGAATTTTTTGATGACGATGCCCTGCTTACTGTTGTTCATCACGATAGCCAGGATAGAATCCAGGGACCTAGAAAGTTCAGTACGTGTATTAGTTTTAAAGGATTATTTTATTTACATAGTTCATGTTACCACGTTTTTGCCACAATATTCTTTACGTAACTCGGGTAAAGTGGCTAGTTTTTTGAGGTTTCGATCGTTGTTTGACTCAGGGTGACTTTTTTGCTTACTGGTTTTATTCTCTTTCATTGCTTGTTTATATGCTACAGATCATTGGAAAGCATATACTATAGGTACGCATATACACACGTGTACAAGTTTAAGATCATTTTAAATTGTTTTTGTTCTTTTGTTTGCAGCAATAGGACGATTGCTGATCCCTCGATTTTTCCGATCTTTGTTTGAGAGTGGCATTATGGATCTTCAGTTTGTGGTGAAAGATTGCCAGGATGTGGCCAATCATGCCGTCAACGCCATCACCTTAGAGTGTGAACGAATGACCATGATTGCCACATATTTTAAGCCTGTTCACATGAGTGTAAGTCTACTTTGCAGTCATTTTTTCAAAGCAATACAATCCTGATTGAAGCACAGTTTTCTTGAGAAAGTTCTGATTCAATTGGTACTGCTGGCAGTTTTCGAGATGGTTCAATCTATTATATCGTTTGTTTGTATTTTGTTTGATAAAACTTGTATGTCTTTTATTTTTCTATTTCTTTTTCTATTTCTGCCGTTTTCTTTCTTTTTTCGATCTTTTCTGCCAAGAGTTATGTATTATTTACTTTTGGTTTCACTAAGGCTTTATGAGCTGTTTATTTCTAGGGGTGAAATTGTTTTATAAAAATACTGTACATCTATCTATCTTTGCATATCTATCTTTGCATAGCACTATCTTTGCATAAATGAAAATTTTAGGTCGTAACAGAATGTCATCTAGCCTGTGATTTCTCGTGCGATGATCTTTCTAAGATTAAACGGTGGCGTATGGTAGTTAGGCATGCCAGAGAATTCGTTGACCGACACGCTATATATACAGTAAGTTTGGCTTTTCTGTACCATTAGTGCAAAATTGGCTTTGTTAAAATTTCCACAAACCTGAAGTGGCGCGTTTATTTTTGTCTTTTATTTGTTTTGTCGCTGTCACTTCACGATATTTCATCGATTTTTATTTCGCCAAAAGTTTATTGTATACGTAATGTCTTATAATGTGCTGATATTGCTTTGTTGCTTGCAATATTCGAGTAAGACACAACTCGATTCTTTGTCTAAAACACACGAGCGTTTCTGCATATATAAGGTTCCATACTTATGTAGATCATACTTAAGGCCTTTTCGCGAATGGGTTAAACGAGTCAAATTAACAGGGTCCTTTTCGCCAATGAGTTAAAAGAGTTAAATTTAACTCGGCGAGTTAAGAAGGGTTAAAATTTTTAACCCTTCGGTCATTCGCGAAAATAGCTAAAAATTAACTCTTTTAACTCTGCTCTATTCGTGAATAGCATATACGTAGAGTTAAAAAGCTGCAGAGTTAAATTTAACTCTTTTAACTCGCTCACGCAATTTTACATTTAATTTTAACCCGGGTCTGGTTAAACGAGTTGAAATCTCCTGTGCTTTCTATTATTATTGCCACGTTTTCTATCTTCTCTATCTTTGCGCGCGCAATAAAGCTTTAAATATGACAAGATATTTCAACCAATGAGAGTGCTAAGAATAATTTCATTGGATGGTCCATAGTGCTTCAAAATTACGTAAGCTTTGCAAATATTCTGCTGAATTATTTACACTAAAGCAATGACATAATTATATACTTAATAAAATAAAAATATATGGAAAAATAATGTTTTAAACATGTTGCATAGAAATTATAAATAAAATTAGTTTAATGAACATAATTAATAATTAAATAGGTGTAATACTCTAAATTATTTTTTGCCAGTTATTTGACCTCACTTTATGAATGCAAATTTGAAATTGTATATTAAAAACTGGCTGAAAAGTAAAATCACTGTAACAAACGTGAAACGTTAGTCTTAAAAGACATCTATAGGCTAATGTTGCGCGAGCAAAGCTGCAACTGGTGATGCCCACAGAATGACAGTATCAATATTGTTATCCCAACTGTGATTTTAAGGGCAACCATTTCAAGTAAAATTTGAAATCTCTACTGAATTTTAATAAACAAACATTTTTCATTTAATTTTGCTGGACCTGTCTGGTTTAGTATTTATTTGTTTAAGTTTTAGTTGAAATTTTGGTTGAAAAAATGTTCCACTTTTAAGGGAGACAGAGAAACCTGTTTTGGTGAATGTACAGAGGGCTTTTAGGCTCTGTCGTGGTCTCAGCAAACGAACATGATACCTGTTTTTTTCGGTTCAACTATTGATTAGCACTTTGTTGGCGGCTAAAAGTTGTAAGCTGGAAATGGAAACAACGAAATTCTGGACAGAAACACTGTCTCTAGATTTAAGTTTTCAGCAAACTCTAGACCTTGCTGTATATAACAACGTTTTAGCAAAATCGTAGACAAATCTTTGGTTGGTTCCTCTTAGATTGTAGTTTTACCCATGTTGTTAACTCCTTGTATGCTTAAAATTTTAAAATTTTGCTACAGATCGGTCAATAATTTGTTGAAACGTGTCCGTGCTAAGTTTCAGCAAGATCGGTTAAAAATCTGCAAGTTACCACTTTCCTAACACCGGATAACGCTGCATTGAAGGTGTAATAAATGTTTATTAATGAAAAGAATAAATGCTTTCTTTTCTTGTCTTATTAGTTATTTTCTTTAAAGTTTTTCAAACGTGTTTCTTTTTACAAATTTTCAAATGGTAAAACGTTGGACATTGTGAAAAGAAAAAGTAATCATTTTAACTCTTTTCGCGTATGCAGAGAGTTAATTTGAACTCTGCCAGTTTTAACTCTTTAACTCTTGGGTTTCAACCCTGCAGAGTTAAGAGAGTTAAAAACAGGCAGAGTTAAATTTAACCCTGCTTATTCATGAAAAGTGTTAGAAGAGTTAATTTTAACTCTACTCTACTCTACCCACTCGCGCAAAGGCCCTTAGACGGCCATTGAGGCCATCTATAGCAATTCAATTTCAATTGGTTCAGAATTTGCCTGTGTTTTCTTTTTCAGTTTGACCCAAATTGGGACATGAGTATTAGAAACGGCCTGCCCTGTAACACGGTGACATTCTTGAAGGTAAGACGACTGGACGACTTTGGTTTAACTTATTTTGGAATGATTGTTTAATGTCTAAGTCGTCTAATTCGGGGGCCGCGAGGATAGTTCCACTAGCTCGCATCGACAGGATGAACTCTTTTGTTCCCAAAAACATTTTTCCTCCCTGCAACTCTCTCTCTCTCGCTACAAAGTTGCAGACTTTGTCGTTCTCAATTTAATTGTTTAAAATCCATTCGTTCGAAACCTTACTTTTTTGTTCTATATCGTAAAAAGTTGTGTTCGTGTAAGTATGAGTCCGGTGGGGTTTTTACGGGAGGGAGGACGCCCTCTACTCGACTATCTAGCCTATTTTTGGGCTTTCTCCTCTCTCCAATAGGTGCCAAAAGTTTACCAATTTGGCTTCTGTGCCTCTCTTGGGGACCCAACAAAGTTTAATCCTTAATGACTTTTCTTCCAGCGTTAAGTGGCTCCCTGCTGAGTTCAATTGGACAAGGTCATTTTAAGGTCAAATTGAACTCTGACTATTTAGGTCCCACGGGTTGTCTACGTGAAAACTTTAATTTTCATGACTTTATCTTAAAGCACTTTTCATCTCCAAAAGAAATCACCATCTTAAAAAACTTTAGCAGTCAATAGGAAACTTATCAAGAATTATTCTTCACTACACTGGGCTTATTCTAGGGAATTTTTCTAGGGGGGGGGCTCTTTGGAAGGGCCCAAAATCTCCGTCGAAGCCGGAAAACTTTTGAAAATTTGGCCTTCTGAGCGATTTTTTCAGGGCAAAAGTTGGTACCAAAAGGGGCACCCGCTTTTGGGGGGGGGGAAGGGTGTTTATGGGGGGCCCACCCCCCCACTAGAATAAGCCCAGCTACATAGCATTAAGTTCATCTTTAGATTACGGTAACATTTGTGCAAGTGTGGGGACCTAAATAGTCAGAGTTCAATTTGACCTTTTCTATTGTTACGTAAGTGAGTCCAACTCAATTCAGCAAGGAGCTACTTAACGCTGGAAAAAGTTATTAAGGATTAAATTTTGTTGGGTCCCCACGAGAGGCACAGAAGCCACCAATTTTTATGTTTTTGTTGGGCCCCGTAAAGTCAGCAGAGTCGTTCATCGTGAAATTTGCGTTGCATAAAAACCTAATAACACTATCACTCCTTACTCCTGACTTTTCACGGGTTTGTCAGTATTTTGAATGTTCGGAAGTATGTTTTCAAGCCTACTTACGTGGTTTATTTTAGAAACCCTTCAGTTTTTGAAGTAATTTATTGCAATTTATATTTTTCACAGAAATCGATAATAACTGTATATCTTTATTTGCGATTTATGGCTTCGGTCATTTCATTTAATTACATCCTTGGATTTTTAATTCGCAATCAGTTTTTTATCGCAAATCTTCGCAAATTTTAACAGATTTTCAAATAACTACTAGTTAGTATTCAAGTGTAAAGCATATATACATTTTTACACATTACAATTTTACAATACAATACACTACACTTTAATTATTTGAATACAACACTTATTTCTCTATTTATCAGTTCTAAATTCACCAAATTTAAATTAGTAAAGGTAATAATTGACCCGTAGAAATTCAGACCTATTTCAGCAGTAGAAAATTCGGACTAATGACTTTTATGCAACACCAGTGCAGTGAGAATCATTAGAAAAATTCAGGGGTAAGTTTACTAATGACACTACTTATAACTTTTCAGACTCCTGACACCTGACTTTTATGCAACACATACTTCTGAACTTTCATTACTAATTACCCCTGACTCAGGATTACTAATTTTATGCAACGGGATCCAGGAAATTTCTGAAGTCTTCCTTTTGAAAGCTTATTTCTCCTAATGGCCCTTAAATTTTCTGGATTTTTTTACTGGGGGGGGGGGGACGGAGGGGCGCCCCCTCTTTTCCCCCACTCGACCTCTTCTCCATCCACTTGTTCCCTCCACTTTTTTGGGCTTCCCCACCCCCACTCACCCTAAGGTGCCCAGAAATTGCCAAATTTTTAGGATTTTGTCTAGCTCATCGCAGCCCCTCCTCTGACCAGAAAAAGTTTTGTCTGTTTTCCTACGTAACCGCACGTTATGGGTTTTCCGAGGTCTTTCCGTCCCAGTATCAGTGTTGCACTTCATAAATTGCTATAATAAATATCGACAGTGAACGATATCCTGTGTAACCAGCCTGAGATGGATCTCGACGACAGGGTTTTTTTGTGCATATTATTGTGCATATGCACACTTTTTTCCAAAATGCACACTCAAATTTAAAAATGCACACATAAATGCACAGTCAAATTTTGCTTCCGCTAGCCACAAAATGCTCTAAAAAATTTCCAAAGTGCTTAATATATTAAAAAAGCTCTAGCTTTTAGCTGGGGGCTGCCGCCCCCAGACCCCCGCTTCCCTTACTATTTTTCGGTCATGGCATGGCCACAACAGCCTTACTTCGTTTTATTCTTCTTCACTAAAGCCACTAATTAATTATTGAAATATTTTTGCTTTAGGTTGTAAGTATTCATACGTACATATTATATATACTGTGCGTTCCTTCATCGTCAAAAATAAACGGCTGAAACCAATTTCTCTTAAACTATTTCTTTGCATTTTCTTCCTCTACAACGGTTTTGTCGCGTACAATGTTAGCTCTCTCATTTCCGTTTATTAATCAGTAAAAACGGTAAGAAATTGTTCATAAAAATTTCTTTCGTGTCCAAAATTCCAAAAAAAATTCTTAGCTTCTGGGGGACTCCGCCCCCCAGACCCCCGGCATCGAGTTTCAATCAAATTTCATCTTTATATGGATATTAGCGGGGCTGAATTACATCAATCCGCAATTTCAGCTCGGAATTTTATCGTTACTTTGAAATTCTTGAATTATATATTTACATAATTATATATAAGTATATACGTATAATTTGGCAGTAAATTGACAACCCTATCTTGATTTTATGTTCTTCACAATTTTTAGCTTGTATGTATATATAGTTAATAGGTTCACTGCACTGCAGATGTCAAAAGCCGACACCTACGTATATATACGTTAATTTGAAAGTTATGCATTTGCGTAAATATACAGTATACACGTGTGCTAACCAGTTAAGATCTAAAATCATGATTAAAACATCAACTATATAGAGCGTGGGATTCCAGTTAAAGCCAAAAATAGGTAGAATACAAATTTACGGCCAAAAATATACGTTATAGTTGAAAATAAGCAATTTTTTAAAAATGCACACATTTTTTCCAAAATGCACACTATTTTTTAAAAATGCACAAAAAATGCACACTTGTCCGCGACCAAAAAAACCCTGCTCGACGAGTTGCCGATTCAGAACAGTGCTTCCTGCCTTTACATGTCTCACTGAGAACGCTCAATCATAGTTCTTTACATTACGCAATTTATGTAAATTAATGGTGTGTTTGCCTGACTGTCAGCTAGATGCATGTGAGCTTTTACATTTGAATCGGTCTTTAGCAATCTCCCGGCTATTGGGATATTGATAGGTCTTTGATTTAAGATCTATGGGGCGGTCTAATCCCTTCTTTTCCATTGTGTCAGCAGAAAATAAGTAGCGAATAAGTATCTTGTCAAAACTGTCTGTTAGTCATGTCTTAATTATCATCGTCTTGCCGAAGTATTAATATGTTTGAATTTTGCCATAATATATCTATTTATTGGTGGATATAATAGTTTCAAGTACAGATTGATTTAATGCATGACTCTGAGTGCCCATGGATTGACATAATAGGATTTCCATTCAATTATAGGATTACGTGCTTTAATTGCCGTTATATAGGAGCAATATTACCCTAGTTTCTTCATTTAATCAAAACGGTGTCTTTGCAACCTCGTGGTTGTTTTCTTCCTTCTTTCAAGAAAAATTGACGGGTTGATTGCTGTCGAGACAATATCCACAGTCCACAGATTTGAATACTTGGGGTATACAACTTGAGAATTTAACTAAGAAACTTTTGAATGCTAATGTGTTAGTTTGTTTATAAGATGGCAATTGTACAACGTGTGATGTAGGAGGACAGGTCTAACCAGCCAGACGTCGCGATGCTTTCAACATGGAAACAGTTCTTGACCGAAACGGAAGGGTCATTCGGAGGTCCACTCCAGTGTAATCTACATATTATGTAATGGTTTGAGCCCATTCATTGTCTTGGTTTTGCTAGTTTATACTTAATTTAACTTTTGTTTTATTTTTCAGCTTTGTGCTATTCTGGAACCAATGCAGGAATTGATGTCTCGCCACAAAACATTTCCCGGCACCCCGCCGAGAGAATGCCTGAAACATGCATTGTTTCAAAAATTTAGAGGTATGTCATGACGGATATCATTATCGCTTTTAGAAGGCGTACGTAGTTCAACCTCTATAATTTTTATTCTTCTTTCTATTCCGGGCCCATCGTGCATGGTCTTCAGCAATGTGGAGAATCGTCAAACCAGCACATGTCTTCGCAGGTTGTGTCCAGGACATCCGGTAAGACCGGGATATAGAAGTACCATGACCAACCGCTCGGCAGCATAATTTAAGGGATGGCTGATTCGGCACAACTGACGACCCTCAAACCAGCACACGTCTAGGCCAAATCATCCGAAAAGACCAGGATAGATTCAGCTCGGC
Organism: Trissonchulus latispiculum; assembly: GCA_030248195.1. Classification (NCBI taxonomy): domain Eukaryota; kingdom Metazoa; phylum Nematoda; class Enoplea; order Enoplida; family Ironidae; genus Trissonchulus; species Trissonchulus latispiculum. The sequence goes on along the minus strand of JASAND010007216.1, from coordinate 33,228 downwards.
AGCATAATTTAAGGATTAAGAGTTTGAGTCATGCCCCATGAGTTGGAACCCATTTGCGCCGTTGGCCAGACGGATGCCAGGGGACACCTGTGGGGATCTCCATTTGATGGGGCCCATGGCCATCGGATTTCCCACAGAGGTGGTTCCAAGCCCCCCCCCCAAGCATCATCTTTATCACTTCCCACCCAGCATTCTGGTGTACTTGTAATCCTATGATAACGCAAGAAACATTGTGAAGTCTGTATCTGCTAAGAGGTCATTTAGAACCAGTAGATGTTTCAAAAGACGCTCCCATGCTTCGGAGCGCTCCTACAAAGGGGTTTCGGAGTTAATTAAAACTCAAAACATTCTCCTATTACTTAGAAGTGGGTATCTCCAACTTTTCTCCCAAGTTAGGAGAAAGTGTAAATTTAAGAGAATTCTTTTGAAAAGCACACTGGCCTGCTCTTAAAGCTTTTCTAAATATCCTCATAGGTCCGCTCTTAAGGTGGTGATTCCCTTTGGTCACATATTGTTATTTGGCGGCCTAAATCAAGATGAAATTTGATGAAACTTTCCGAAATAAGTTCTTTTAGCGTTCTAACACCCTCCGCGCAATCCCGATTCAAAAATTCGAGATTTCCGGTCAGAGTGGTTTTTCCCAATTTCTGAACGTTTGGCAGCTACTATGCAGTTATGACTATATTCATTGGAAAGATCTCATTGAGCTTCACATTTTTGCTTTTTAAAGCAAGTTTCTAGATTTTCTCTACCGTGAGATATAGCCGATTTTCTTGTTTTGGCGTCGAAAACTTGTCATTTTTGCAGAAATCAAATAATCCAACATTTCTTGAACTACGCAAGCCGTAAAATCAAACTAAGGGCGTCGATTTGAAGGTCTTACAGGGATAAATTATCCGACGCATGATCGTCTTCCAACTGCTATCCCGTAGGCTGCTATAATAAAAAATGTAGTTTTTGCAAAAACACGACCAATTTTTTTCCAAAGATTGTGGAGCATTCACCATGCAAGCTGGAGGGCTGCTACTGAACAAATGTGTTCTACACAAATATACCCAGGGACGATTTTTTAGTTTCCCCGATTGCTGCTTTCTAGCTAAAGTAATCGCTTGACAAACTTGGAAAAAGTAGGCAAAATACAGGTTACGCACACATTTTAGCTTATTTCTCTATAACGAAGAGCGATTTCACAATAATTAAAAAATCGTCCCCAGCTATTTGATGGAGGTATCGAATGATATAACCGATGTCTTGCGAAAAAATTTACTTGAGTCTGCAAAAATTCTGGAAAATTATACTTCTTCTAAAATGTGTTAAAAATAGTTTAGAAAAGAAAAATTAGTTTTATGTATGCAATAAAAAGAGAAAATGTCAAGCTACATTTTGATATAAAAATGGTTTCTTAACTCCAAGTAATGAATGAGTAATAATGGTGCAAACTTTATGTGACCAAAGGGAATCACCACCTTAAGTGCCGACGTAGGAGGCTCTTTTGAAAGGCCCCCCGGAATTTTGTTTCTCTATCTATTTTAAACATTATATTTCAGACTAAATTTTTATTGATGCAAACAGGCAGGGAAGCTGAGAAAGCTATCCCAATCCGTTGGCTGCGTGCTATCTCAGATCCACTCTTATGGATTTAGGGCGGCACAATCCATCAGGTTCTTGCTTTTTTTATTGAGCTTAACATAGATGTATTTTTGTTTCAGTTACACAGGCTCCCACAATGGGTCAACCGCCAATGATGCTTCCACCTGAAGGTAAATTTGCTGTTTGGTTTTCTTTTCTATATGGTTTCTCGCATTGGATGAGCTGTTACGTATATTCAGTTGAGTTTCTTGAACAATTTCTGGTTGGAGACTTCTGTGTACGCACTGTTCATTGTGGCAGCATTGTCTTTCTTGGTCGCCCCTCTGTGAGTTTTAGCAAACTGTAACTGTATTAACTGGCCTGGGCACTTGATGCAGTGTAGCGTAGGGTTATATATTATTTGAGATTTGGGATCTTTGTTTTTTATTCTCTTTCGTCGTCTTATTTATGTTTTAAATCGCAACGTAGAATATGTTTCAACCGTTTGCTACATATTTTGAAGTCCTTTCATGTCTTGGTTAATTTTTTCAAAACAAATTATGACAAATCCGGTATGTGCTTGTTTCGGACAAGTAAATTTAAGCACAGGGATATTTTATTGAAAGCTTGTCTTAGCTCAGCAGCTATCTCCAACCAAAGAGGCTAAAAACAATTAATGCATACACTAGCATTAAAAATTCTATTAAAACATTCGCATTTCAGTAATTACTGAAAGCTTTCCATTTCCAATCAAGTCTTCCATCGGTTTTGAGGTAAACATCGTGGCTGTTAACCCGGGAGGTGTTTCAAGGCAAAAAATAAATGGGGAATTCCCTACTGGGGGGGGACGGTCAAAGTGTTAAGAAAATTATTTAAAAATGCTATAAATTCAGTAAAATTAGCTTGTTTTTGATGTACAGTATTTAACTAAGCTCAAAAGTACTCATAAACTACTTAAAAACATAAAACTATTGTAAAAGGTCCCAGTTGACTTGGTTAATTTTAAGCCTAGCCTAGCCTCACTATTGCTATCCCGCTGTGGTAGACAAATTCGCTGTTCTCTCCATTTGCTGCCTCTGCTGCTGACGGGGAATACCACTCTGAGAGTGGCTGCTCGAAAATGTTGTGCTAGCACACTCTGACAACGGTATTTTAATGCAGTAATAAACTGTGTATTATTGACTCGACTGTCTGTCTGTTTTGCAGAAACTACTACAAAAACTCCGAAGCGGCGAAAGCGTAACAAATCAACTGCTGGCGGTCAGGGCCCTCCCAGTGGTGGTGGGGGAAAGAAAAAGAATGCTGCCTCTCCCGCGCCTTTGGGTCCTGGATTCCCTCTCACAACTTCGCAAGTGGTACGTAGCTGCCCACAGCTTAGGGATCATTGAAAACACTATTTCCGTTAGACAACAATTGCTAGTTTTGAGCCTAATAACTTAATATGTTTTATTACTATGATAATTTGTTACTATGATAAAAGTCTAGTGGGCAGGATTCGTTTTCCTATAGCGCATAATTATGTTCTTGCAGTATGTTCTTGTAGTTCGTGGATTATTAAATTTGAAGCAACAATGAATAGTAATATTATCACGGCGATATTGGCAATTGAATTGATTGTGGTATTTAAGGATGTAATGATTGTGGGAGAGCCTTCGCTGATGGGCGGCGATTTCGGGGAAGAAGATGAACGATTGATCTCCAGAATGGAAAATACTCAATTTGATCCCACAGTGTCCACTGGAGGGCCACTACCTCCTCCAGTTAGTCTCACCGGCGCCGCTACGCCAAAGGTTGAGCCTTGCAGTAAGTACGGGATTTCCTACCATTTCGTCTGCTTATTAAAGACCGACATTGCCCAATCTGAGAAAACCAGAACTGGACAAAGTGTGTAAAAACGATTCAGCGTTTACAATACACTGCAACACACGCAAATTTGTAAGCAGTCTGTGCGCATAGAGCAGTACTGAAATAATGGGAAATATTTGAAAATTTATTAGACACCTAATATGCGTCGTGGCGGCACCATTTTAAGATAGTTGAATTTGGCCAAGATGAGACATTAAGCGACACTCATTTATGCGCCTTCATCTTTGCTAGTACCATTATACTGCAACTTTGTGTTAGAGGTAATTTTTCAAAAAATCAACTTTGACATTTTGAAAAATGACTTTTAGACACTGTTAAAGATGTCTAAGCGGTCTCCAAGAAAAAGAATTACTTTATCAAGAGTACATAATATAAGAGTATGAAACTCTTACACTAGCATGTAGAAATCGTGCTAGGTATGCTCGTTTCATTAACTCGGGACCCCCCGTAACTTCTGGGGGTGGGGGTCCCACTGTGCACTAATTACACTTACACGCTTTCATATAAAGCGTGTGGCTGCTCTGCTCGCTGATTGGCCCATTAGCCTAAGGCTTATGGTAGGTAATTTATTAGTTATTTTAATTAACTATTTATAACTTTAATTATAGGTTAGTGCAATTAAAAAACTAATTCGACAACTTTGTAGCATTTTTCTGCTCTTTCAATAATATAAAAATGTTTCACAATACGAAAATTCGCAGGAATGTAGTGTGCAAATTGGTTATATTAACTACTGAGTGAACAGTGGCTTGGTATATTTGAAAAATCGGCACAGATCAAAGGATTTTGAAAATTCCAAAAATTAATGAAACATTCAACCTTTCTCGATTTGCTCGTTCTTGTGTTTTCAGAATTGAAAATTTTTTGGAAGGAAGAGATTTTTCGCATATTCGGGGCAAAAACACAAGTAAACCGATATTTCGATTTTTTCAGAAACTTACCTTTCATCTTGCTGATTCCGGAAATATACACTGTTATGGTATCTCTGATGAATATTAAACGCTATATAAGTAACCAGTTTTCAACACACATTTTTGTGCCAGACTATTAGTGAGGTGGTTGTTATTCCTGTTTAGGCAGCTTTGACGGACTGCCAGGTGGTGGATCTTGCCTAGGGTGGCCTCCTCCTCCGAATGGTGTAGGCGGTGGCGGAGGCAACGGACCCGGGCCTCCGGTGGTTTCACACTTGGGGAATGGCCCACCACTGAACGCCATCAATTCCATAGCATCGTCTGCTTTTACTGGCTGTGGCGGTGGGAATGTTCAGTCACCCCTGGGGAAGGGTGGAGGACCGGGACATCGAGGCTCTCCCTCCATCTCCTCAGTCAGCTCTGTCCTGGCGAGCAGTATGGAACACTCGCCAGGACTCGCCTCACAATCTGCCTCTTTCACCTTAGGATGACCCGTCTCCTTTAGCTGCACTTGTATACGCACTCTACGTACATGTTTGATAATAGTATACACAGGACATATATAGGTATGTACGCAAGTAGACGCAAGTAAACTGTTTCTGGCATTTACGTGAATAGTAATTTATTTTTGGTTGGTTTTGCTCTTTTTCACGTTTAGCTGTTAGTTCATTCATTTTACGTGTTGGGAAAATTTAAGGTTTGTTTGTAGTAACAGCAATATGTAATTGTTATTTTTTTTTGTCTCTTGTGGTGGACCTGGTGGTGTTTTTGGATCCGACCATGGCTGTCCTTGCGGTGGAGGGATTGCAATATTGGAGGAATCTGGGGTGTATTTGGTGATCCGACCCATGCTGGCCAGACTGGTTCAACTGGTCAGTTGAACAGTCTGGTTCAAGTACTGAAATAGAGTGAAATTTTGCATACAAGGTTATTGGGCATGGGGAATCATGGTGGTGTTATTTTGGTGATCCGACCCATGGCTGGCCAGATCTGGTCAACTGGTCAAAGTTGAACCAGTCCTGGTTCAAGCTATGGAAAAGTAGAAGGCTGAAATTTTGCATACAAAGGTTATTGGGCATGGGGAATTCACTGGTGGTGTATTTGGTGATCCGACCCATGGCTGGCCAGATCTGGTTCAACTGGTAAAGTTGAACCAGTCCTGGTTCAAGCTACTGGAGATAGTAGAAGGCTGAAATTTGCATAAAAGATATTGGGCATGGGGAATTCACTGGTGGTGTTATTTTGGTGATCCGACCCATGGCTGGCCAGATCTGGTTCAACTGGTTCAAAGTTGAACCAGTCCTGGTCAAGCTACTGGAGAAGCTAGAAGGCTGAAATTTTGCATACAAAGGTTATTGGGCATGGGGAATTCACTGGTGGTGTTATTTGGTGATCCGACCCATGCTGGCCAGATCTGGTTCAACTGGTAAGTTGAACCAGGTCCTGGTTCAAGCTACTGGAGATAGCTGAAAGGCTGAAATCTTTCATACAAAGGTTATTGGACATGGGGAATTCACTGGTGGTGTTACTTCGCTGATCTAACTTATGGCTGGCCAGATCTGGTTCAACTGGTTCAAAGTTGAACCAGGTCCTGGTTCAAGCTACTGGAGATAGTTGGAAGGCTGAAATTTTGCATACAAAGGTCACTGGGCATGGAAAATTCACTGGTGGTGTTACTTTGGGATCCGACCCATGGCTGGCCAGATCTGGTTCAAATGGTTCAAAGTTGAACCAGTCCTGGTTCAAGCTACTGGAGATAGTGGAAGGCTGAAATTTTGCATACAAAGGTATGGGCATGGAAAATTCACTGGTGGTGTACTTTGGTGATCCGACCCATGGCTGGCCAGATCTGGTTCAACTGGTTCAAAGTGAACCAGCCTGGTTCAAGCTATGGAGAAGTGAAGGCTGAAATTTGCATACAAAGGTCATGGGCATGGAAAATCACTGGTGGTGTTATTTGGTGATCCGACCCATGGCTGGCCAGATCTGGTCAACTGTTAAAGGAACCAGTCCTGGTCAAGTACTGGAGAAGTTGAAGGGAAATTTCAACAAAGGTCATGGGCATGGAAAATCACTGGTGGTGTACTTTGGTAATCCGACCCATGGTGGCCAGATCTGGTCAACTGGTCAAAGTGAACCAGTCCTGGTCAAGCACTGGAGAAGCTAGAAGGCTGAAATTTGCATACAAAGGTTATTGGGCATGGGGAATTCACTGGTGGTGTTACTTTGGTGATCCGACCCATGGCTGGCCAGATCTGGTCAATCAAAGTTGAACCAGTCCTGGTCAACTACTGAGATAGCTGAAAGGCTGAAATCTTCATACAAAGGTATTGGGCATGGGGAATTCACTGTGGTGTTACTTCGCTGATCTAACTCAGGCTGCAGATCGTCAACGGTCATGTCACAACACGAAAGTCTAAAATCGCACAAAACTATTGGCATGGGAATCACTGGGGGATTTGACCTCTGCCACAGTAGGCAGCGTCCCAAAAACTAGACGGAGGACAAGAAAAAACTCCTTGCAGTCGCATGAAAAAGTTAATATGAGCTATGATGGTCAACATTTAAATGTGTAAGGACAAGATTAAAATGTTTAAAGAGCCAACATCTAAATAGGTAGAGGACAAATGAAACGGCTAATATGAGCCGCTACGTTTCTCTTGGGCTCATATTGACGCGACTAAAATGGCAAACATATATACAGTTTACGGTTGGCATATAAGCATCAGTGTTTATAAACGATTTGATTTGTTTGGGAATATTTTGAATTAATGTGATGATTGCGATGATAACTTCAAATGTGATTTCTCAAGATTTCACAACATGTGTAAGTTCCAAATTTTCTTTTCTTCATTAGATTGGACTTCGGTTTCGTTTGTTAACTTATATATATGGTGGCCTTAAATCTGTACTTGGATGTAGCGGTGGAGAAGAAAACATTTACGTACAGCTTTGCAAAATTAATGTTTATGCGTCGTTATTCATGCAAGCCATTTCAGTGTTGGATTAAAAGTAAGCAAAAGCTAAATGAGCGTCAATATGAGCCCAAGAGAAACGTAGCGGCTCATATTAGCCGTTTACATCTTGTCCTCTACCTATTTAGATGTTGGCTCATATTAAACATTTTAAATCTTGTCCTTGACACATTTAAATGTTGACCATCATAGCTCATATTAACTTTTTCATGCGACTGCAAGGAGCATTTTTCCTACTTGTGTAATTACAGTTTGTTTACTAAGGTGCTGGTTTCCTATAGTGTCTACACCTTGACATGGTGCTCGAAATCTTTACAAAACTTGCTGAATGAGGTTAATATACTTTTTGTTCGCTTACTTGAGGTTTTCGCATGAGTGTTGTAATAACTATGCTGCTTCTGCCCAACTGTTAGAAATTGGTAAAAACTGCCGTAACACAACGTCGACATTTTGAAGTGGGACTATGCGGAGGGCGTTAGAATGCTAATTTTAGTTTCCCGTCTCGCCGGAACTGTTTGATGAATATTTTTTAGTTTTCCTTTCCTTTGGAACGTTGCCAAGTTTACATTCAACAAAATTAGTTTTATTTTTCTTTCGTTGTCAAACAGAATGTTTTAAAGTCTTTTCCGCAATAGTGTCGCTCGTAGATTTTCATTTATGTAATTTTTATGATCTCCTGAAAACAACAACAACTACAACCGCCACAATTTTCAAATGTATCTGTTGAGAAAAGAATTTTGATCACACCAGAATTACGTAGTTTTCTCCGATTTATCCAAAACTGCCCTACTTTATTTATTGCAAAATATTATGTACAGTCACAATCGGTAGCTTTCATTCAAAGCTCAGACAAGATCCGCACATGCTTTAGCGTCCTTTATTTTCGGTGCATAACGAACGTTAACCGTTCTTCCGTATAATATCCTCTTGAGATACCTTCAAAATTTCATAGATCTATTTCTAACTCCCAAAGTTGTGGAAGTTGTGGTTTTGCAAATATCAGTGCACAAAAGGAAAGCAGCACCTTATCGATTCTGGCAGTCAATAGAACGCACTGAGTTGTCAAACTTCAGGGAGATGGAAATGATTTAGTGTTGGTTCTGTATTTCAAGGGATGTGGTTTATTGTTATTGTTGTGTATATTCAGTTTCTCTGGCGCGTGTCAATGTCCTAACCACCGTCATAATATATTTTAAGTTGGACAACAATTTTGTTTCATAAACAACACGGGGCTCAAGCAGCGTACACTGATGCGGGATTGTCAACGTTTATCATTTTGTAAACGGTTCAAAATTTTACCTTTGCTGTCGTCCTTGTTGAAGTAAGAAATTTAAGTTTTTCCACTTTGGATGTTTGGTACGTAATTAAGTTTTTCCACTTTGGATGGATGTTACGTAATCTTGTATTTATTACCTTAGTCTGTCTTGTGATTCTGAAGTCTCAGTTCGTTTTTCGTATGTGTTCACTCTTGCTTTTCGGATATCATGTACATAAATAGAGAAGTTAGTAACTGATTTCAGAAAGACTGGGTTTTCTGTAGGCGAAAATGTGGAGGGGCCACTTGCCGTGGGGAGACTAATATTGAGAGGGGGTAAAAGTGACTAAAATGTTAAAAACACGATACAAAATTGCGTGTGTTCTACGTATACTGCTGTAACTAAGCTACAAACTGCTCAAAAATCAAGTTTGAGATCAAAATCAAATAACAAAAATAGACGATTTTGGACCAAAAAATTCTGCGAAGCCGGAAATTTTTTGAAAATTTGAACAAAAATCCTTAAAATTTTGCATTTTTTGTGCACCTTATATTGGGTTGGGGAAGCCCAAAACGGTGGAGGGAGGACGAATGGAGGGGCCGAGTTGGGGGAGCCACCCCCTCCCCACCTCCACCCACCTGCCCGCTGCAGAAATCTCAGAAAGAAGACTGACTAGATTTTCGGAAACTAAACTTATTAGAGATTGTTATTAAAATGGGTAGTATATACTAACCAGCGTTGGTTTGGGGTACTGATTTTATTACTTGGTTTGCCATTATTGTTCCTGAAACTAAGGTCCTTTGCTATGTATGGATATCTCGAGGCACTACTACTACTACTGAAAGAATGGAGGTGTTATAAATAAATGAAGCGTCATTTTGGTTTCTTATCTGATGTCATAGTACGTATACCATGACATTATCAGATATCATGGCAGAGTGGGGGGGAGGTCGTGATGTTTGGACTGTCGCCGATTGTACTCTTTCTTTTGTTAAATTTGCTTAACTTTCATTTTCATTGAAATATAATGAAATTAAACTACTGAGTTCGGATATTTTTTGCAAGCCGCATAGATATAGAAATTAACTAGGCATCCGTTACCCATCACTATCAATTGCTTATACTTTTCTGGATGGCAAAAATTTTATACTCTTACATAGTTTAAGTTTACGCCATGCATATACATAGATATTGCTTCTTTGGAAATGCGGCCGCTATTAAATTTTGAATTTCTTTAGAAAAAGCGAAAGCTTTATGTCCAATTTCATGAAATATTTATTTCATTCTTGATTCTAGTATATAGTTTAAAATGCCTCCAAGTTCTAGAGTTTTCTGATTAAATTAAATCGGAGAACATCGCATCCTTAAATTTAAATGTTTCTGTTTGTTGTAGTTGTTGTAGTTGTTGTTGTTATTGTTGTTGTTGCTTAGTTTTATGTGATTGTGTTGATTGATTCGTTTGGCTTTAATTCGTCAGTTTACAAACTATTTGCTGTTGTGGACGTGAAAACTTTCTGGAACTAAATTGGAATTTAAATTAGTGCTCATCTCACCGACATCAATAGAGTATAGAAATACAAATAAGAAATATAGTAAGCGGAAAGTCATGTGCCACCAAAGGTCAGAAGTTTGGACCCCTTGTTAGGATGGGACTCGAGCCCACGACTTATCACGCACTAAGCAAACGCACTGTCAACTGAGCAATAGAGAGAGGCACAATGGGCTCAAACCCTGTCGAAGTTCGTGTGTGTACCACTGCACGCAGTAGGAACGATCTCAACAACATAAACCTACGTAAGTAGAAAAAGTGGCGGAAGTGTTATCCAAATTTCTTTACTATTTAGAGTGTGTATGTACTGATCATGTATTTATTATCATTGTGAGATGTGTATATTATTAAAAATTCAGTGCAGTTTATACTTTGTAGCAGTTGGTTAGTGGTTAGTTCAGTTAAAAGGTATCTAGAGATAACGGGTCGTGTCTTGCTTACCCCCACAACTTTTTAAACGACCAAATGCGCTAAAATTTGGTATGAGTATGTTTTCGACCACGCTGAGTTCAAATATCGCAAAATTTTTCGAATTCGTGAAATTATAGTTTGCCACTGTGATTTCCCCCCCCCCTTGAAAATTTCCCCGCGGAAAAACTACCGGTGTGGATTTCCCCCCGAAAAAATTACACCGGTGTGAATTTTCCGGGGGGGGGGGAATTTTGCACCAATGCAAGAAGTAATGCATTTTTAAGTAACAATAACTTAAAATATTGGAGACTATGTCCGAGCTCAAATTTTTAAGTAGGACAAGGGTCATTCATTTGTAAGATAGTTTAGAAATTTTATTGAATTAAATTGGAATTAAAAATTTTCTGTTTGAAAATAGAAATTTTCCACGTTAACTTGAACTTTGTAAGCTTACCTTGCAAATTTTTCGTAAGGAAAGATTTCACCATTGAGCTGTGGTTGAACTCTGCTATTAAAATTTCCAAAACAAAAAATCCAAAATTTCTATTTGTCTTTAGTTCTGATTAGTGCTGAGACCGGTTCCAAAAGAATCGGTAAAACCGGTAGGATTTGAACCGGACCAGTTCTAATGTAAATGTTGGCTGTTTGAAACTACAATCAAGGTTCATTTTGTAAAATTTTATAATCTTAGAAATTTGAATTTAGCATTTGGAATTTAAACATCCTTTTGGAAATTCTATTTAGACTGAAATTTTGAGGACGGCTAGGTTTTTGTGTGAATGGTAGAAGAATTGTTACCTATTTTATGGAATAGTTTTAAGTAAATGTTTTAAGCTTTCTGGTAACGATGTGGATCGGATCGGCTAAATCGATCCGATCCGCGATCCGGAGGTCGGATCGGATCGGTAGAGTTGCTGGATCGATCCTGATCGGATCGCTTAAATCAGGCGGATCGGCGATCCGACCTGATCTAGGGCTGTTTTGATTTCGTCTTTTTCGAAATTTTGATTTTTGATGCATGGCTAATTTTTGATTTTTGATGCAGTTGTCAAATCATGTAATTTTGAATTTTGATGCGTCCTCAAATTTCAATAATTTTGATTTTTGATTTTTGATTTAACGCAAAAAATTGGGTTTAACGACAAAATCACAGCTTAAGGGAAGGCTGGCGGAAGGAAAGATACCAAATTTTCTGGCCCCTGATTTTGCCCATGTGTGCGCAGGCACAGTATAACCAAAGCAAGACAATTTTTTGAGTCCAGCGGCAAATCAATTAAAAAGTTGTAATTCAAATCCTCACAACTGACAACATGCGCAATTGCACAAATATGCCTCGGTCACTGCTGAGGGCTACGAAGGGACAAACACAGGATGACAAACAAGTAGTGATGTTTCAGTCACTGAAATTGAAACTTTTTTAGGCTGCCGACTGAAACTGAAACTAATTTGGGTAAAAACCTAAAACTCGGACTGAAACTTATTTCAGTCGTTCCTTAAAACGTGACATTTTGAAGGTTATGAGCTTCGATTCTGTTAGTATATATTGCTGCTAGGGAGACTGAATAAACATCAAATTTTGCTTAATGTCAACTCAGTCAGAGAGCTGGAAACCGTTCTTTTTAAAGTGAACTGAAACTGAAACTGAAACACCGACTGAAAGTGAAATTATTTTACGTTGCCGACTGAAACTTAAACTGAAACTATTTTGGTCCGCCGACTGAAACTGAAATCACTTCGGACCACCGACTGAAACTGAAACTAAAATCGACTACTGAAACAACACTACAAACAATTAGCTTTCCGAAAAGCACCTACATACAGAACCGATATCTGCAGCACCTGCAGATATTTATTGCTATAAATTACTTTTGCTTAATAAATTACTACAAGCGAAGCCAAGTATATACGAACAAGGAGGAAACGATCCTGCACGCCAGTGATGGAACCGGGTCACTTCGACTTGACCCGGTGACCCGGTGACCCGGTTGAGCTCTGACCCGGTGACCCGGTGACCCGGTTTTCCAGAAAATCCCAAAATCCTTCAAAATTTTTTGATTTTGTCTAAAATAGGTAAATTTTTTGTTTCCACGCTATGTTCCAGTGCTACCCCAAAAAATACCTATAACATGTATATATTTACTCTAGTTTTATGAAAACTACTAGAGTCTGCAGCATTTTGTAAACTAATGCAAAAAATTCGTTGCCAAAACCAATTAGTTATCCGCTTGCAAAATTTTGCAGTGTCTATCTAATATGAGTATACACTTGCCCTTAAGAGCATAAGACATTTTAGAAATTTGGCTTTTTATTTGTATTGCTTAATTTAATCAGTTATCTTTAAAATTTCAACCCTGTAGTCAAAATTATTCTGTAAACAAATGTTAAATAGATTTATATGCAATCTAAATCTAAATTACAATAATCATGGAACTGATAAAGTTAAGCAGTATTCCGGCGGTGAATAAGATTTAAATAACCTTTGGCTGCGCAAATGCTCAACTGTTCAGTAAAATACAAGAAAATATCAAATTGTTTATGTAAACATGATCATGGTTGTTATGAACAAAAATTCAGCCTAAAATTTTAACTCTAAAAACCGAAAATGTGGTAAAAATTATGGTAAACTCAGAAAACCGGGTCAAGACCGGGTCGAAGCTCTTGACCCGGTGACCCGGTGACCCGGTCCAAAAAGTGACCCGAACTGACCCGGTGACCCGGTGACCCGGTTCCATCGCTGCTGCACGCTGCGATGTGGTTGGTTACGAAAGCTAAGTTATTTAGAATTTTACAAGTTAATGTTAGAAAGGTTAATCTTAGATTTATAAGGTAAAGTTTGGATAAACCGACTCTGAATTGCCGATCTTAGCACTGTATAGCAAAACTGAGAAAACTTTGCACAGAGCTGGAAGTGGGTCAAAATTTTTGACCCGCACCCGATCCGCGACCCGCGGGCCCTGACCCTACCCACTTGACCCATACCCGTGACCCGCGAGAGACTATTTGACCCACACGACCCACTTTTGATAAATGCTGTGCTAAGGCTAAATCTTGGCCGTAATGGCCGAGTGGTAAGGTGTTCGACTGAAGATCTGACGGTCCTGGGTTCGAATCCCCGCTGCCACAAGGCTTTCACAAATCCCCTTGAGCAAGGGACTAAGCACATATCGGTTCGCCGTGGGCTCCAGCCAACCCAGCTGTCTTTCCTTAACTGGTCGGTAAATGGGTACCACTGCGGTGGGAAGGTAACAGGAGTCTGTGTTCTGGCGTAATGCCTGATGAAGGGCTGGCCCCCCTTCCACAGATGTAGTCAACATTAGAGTTGTCGCTCCTGGCTTCGGGCTGTGAATCCGGAGATAAGCACCGGCACCCTATAACCTTCTGTAGGTTGGAGTTCTCTCCAGGGGTCACTTTACCTTACCTTACCTAAGGCTAAATCTTGGCTAATAATTAAGCAATGATGGTTTTATAGCTGTGTAAGTAAACCAGTTGAGCATGACAACAGTTTGTAAAAAGCAACCCAATTGCATAAGTAGATTATTTTGTAATTTTGAGAATAAAATTGAATGGTAGAAAAAACAAAAATTAACGCACCAATAAGAAAATTTTCCAAGAGTAAACTGTGGTTTGTTTGTATCTTAAAAAATTATGGAGCTTGTTGCGGGAAATCTTACAATCGGTTGTACCATTGTTGTACCTGGATAACTTCGACCTTACACATGTTTTTGTATATACCTAATGTTTACATTCAGAAATCATGCCAGTGCTAGATGTCAAACGCTGTCGTTTCTCGAGATTTTAGCGGCTCTTTGTAGAAACTGAGATAATTTTGGCCACAAACCAGAAATAGTCAATGCTAGAGTTCGGCGAAGCCGAAAACTTTTGAACTTTTAATGCTAAAATCTAATTTTTTGAGCATCCAGTGACCCACTTGTGACCCACCTTTTACCCGCGGGTCACATCTTTTGACCCACACCCTACCCGACCCGCGGGTATCCGCGGGTACCCGTGACCCACTTCCAGCTCTGACTTTGCATGATTGGCTCTCTCATTATTTTTGGAAATACTGTTTAAAAGAGGCATTTTAAGGCTACGTCTGATCAGTGAGGGCGAATTTCGTTATATAATTGTGTAAATTTTCTAATCATGTAATGGTGTAAATTTTCTCCCAACTACAATTAAAACTTTATATATATCCAGTAGGTTTGCACTTCATCCAAATGCAGTGGCTTCATCTATGCAGTGGCTTTCTTTTGATGGTTCGCTCCACTCAATGAGGTAATACAAATCGATGGAGTATGGAGGATAATAGCAAATATGTAGGACACATCACCTTGGCTCTGACATATAAGCCATGGACAATAAATGGCAATTTCACAATTGCAAAATGGGAAAAGAATGGAAAGATACATATGCAAGCTCAGTCTGCATTAGACGAAGAAAGACGGCTGCAAAGATAAGTTACTCAATATTGTGCTTTATTAAAATTAGGATTTAAATTTTATGAATATATTGCCCAATGCATTGGCAGATTTTCCTACTATCCTATTTGAGTGCTCGGCCGTTCCCGCCCACTCTCCCTCCTTTCTTAGCTTCTTCTTCTTTTTCTTCTTGATACTCCTTTTTCTGTCACCCACCTTCCGAGCGGGTATATAGTTTTCAGCCATCCTAGTCACTATTGATTTGCGGGGGGCAATCCCTATCTGTGTCTAAGATCTCGATTGCCTTGAGTGTGACTGCGGTCGCCTTAGCGTTGGGCTAAGGGGCCAATAACCGCCAGCACGTCAGAACTGCTTGGGGGTCATGTTTTCTGTCCGTGACCTTTGTCTCTCCGCCTCTTGTCTGCCTGCCATTCAGCGGACCGCGGGGAGCAGCACATAAAAGGTCTCTTTGAGTACCTATTTAGTGCTGGGCACCACGACAAAAAAACAAAAAAAAGTACGAACAAGAAACTGGTCCTACAACCGCATTCCTTATGTCAAACTTTAACTCGGTGTTATTGTTTTTTGTAGAGATGCCGTATAAGCAAATAAAATATTAAACATATTGCTTTAAATTTGAATTAAAATTTGGATATAATTAGAAATGTCGCAAATTGGATCTTTTGCGCTTTTCCCCCAGACCTAACTTTTGATTTTTTGACCAATAAAAAAACCCAACCAACGAACCAACCAATCTGGTGTGGGTGCATACTGAAGGCTGGTGATTCAAAAATTCAAAATTCAGAAATTTTAAATTTTAAAAAATTTAAGAGATCTAAAATTTTAGTTTGGTAAGGGGCCAAGGAGAACCAAAACATTTTTTGAAAAAATGCTAAAAACTTGAATACAGGGGTTTTGGCGCTGAGCACGAACCTTAAATTCGTTTTTCGATTCAGCATACATAATTTTATGCAATGCCTCTGCCATCTGGCATCGAAGTGCAGAAGCAAGACCCGCTGTTAGTATGCTGTAGTAATGAAAAATTAATTAATAAATGAATTAATGCATAACTCTCTGTAATTAATGTTGATTACTGTTGTCAGAATTTCGTAGTAAAGTTTTATGGTTAGACTCTTTGTGACTTTATTCCAAAACCTGAAGGAGCCAAACTCAGTGTTCACACAAAATTTACTTCCTGCAATGTTTTTAATAGCTTTTAGTCTGTTTTCGCTGTACAATACAAGCACCAGATTCAGTTTCCGAGAAAAAATGTTAGTTCGATCAGCGATCCAAAAATTACAACGTCAAGTTCGGTCGGTGTCTGCAATAGTGATGTGGATCGGATCGGCGGATCGGATCGGATCGACCGATCCGGGTTCGGATCGGATCGACCGATCCGGGTTCGGATCGGATCGGATCGGATCGACGAATTTTCGGATCGGATCGGCCGGATCGGATCGGCTTGATTTTTCCGGATCGCCGATCCGGCAAATGAGTAAAATTTTGAAAATTTTTACCAATTTTTTACAAAATTGCACAACTTTTTCGAAGAAATTTTAAAAATCTTTCCTGAATTTTGTTCAAATGTTGAATTTCTGTTCTTTATGTTTTGTTTTATGTTCTCTCTTTGGATAAATAAATTTCTTAAATGTATGTATAAAAAGAGTCAAATGGAATTGCTCTCTATTATTTCCTGCTGATTAATTTTTGGCAGTCTGTTCCTCTTTTTAAATTCAGCCCCGCTGACTACTGAAAGTGACTTTTCTGATTTGATTGAGAACTTGTGCCTCTTGTGAGTGACAAAAGTTCTCAACTGATAGGAACGTTGTTTGAAATTAGAAGGAGATTTATTGCCCAAGTGCGTTTGCTCAGAAGAAGAAAGCATGCAACATCCACCGGACGCACTTTTCTGTATGCTGTTGTACGACCAAAATTGTGTGTACAAACTTCGGTGTAGTTTATTGCAACGTATGCCTTCTAACTAACTAACCTAACAACAGCTAACCCCAACAACATATATTTTTTAGAATCGTCCGGAACTTGAGATTTAGAACAACTTACATATCGGGATTAAACTATGGAAAATATTTAATATTTAACATTAATTATTTAATTTATTAAAAATTTAAATTTTTCCAAAATTTTATCATATTCAAAATTTTGTATCCATGATCGAATAGGTGCATATTTTTACACTTGCATTTGAATGATAGGGTATTATTTAAAAGCTGATTATGAGCTGGAACCAATACCTGAAAATGTATCAATTTCTCGAGTTCACTATTCATAAATGGAAGTTTTTGTGAATTCCGGGAACAGGGCAAATTTCTGGGATGTAGTTGTATTTGTTCAGATCGTCAAGACCTTTCGGGCCAAGACCCATAGAACCATATATAACTGTTGGTTGTCTTATCGTAATTACAGTGATAGTTGACACGTTATGTAAAAATGGCGACGAGGCATTTTCTGCCGCTAGATCCTTTTTCTCCGTCGTCGGAGAAATGGGAAGATTACGTTGATCGCTTTGATATGTTCCTTTTGGCCAATGACATTACCG
The DNA here is from genome assembly GCA_030248195.1 of Trissonchulus latispiculum. Classification (NCBI taxonomy): domain Eukaryota; kingdom Metazoa; phylum Nematoda; class Enoplea; order Enoplida; family Ironidae; genus Trissonchulus; species Trissonchulus latispiculum. Next base: position 15,716 of record JASAND010007216.1, on the reverse strand, counting down.
ACGAAGAAAAGAAACGGGCCACTTTTCTTACGTCCCTCGGTTCTGAGAACTATAGCCTTCTGAAGAGCTTGACCGCTCCTAATAAGCCTACGATGACCCCTCTGGAGGACTTGCTTTTAGCAATGAAAAGCCATTTTCAACCTTAACTGAACATTATTTCTGAACGTTTTAAATTCCACAACCTGAAACAGTCTCCAGGTGAGACTATTTGCCAGTTTCTGGCTCGCTTACGATCACGGGCCCAATTCTGCGATTTCCCCGACCTTGATGACTCTCTGAGAGACCGCCTAGTATGTGGCATTAGTTCAGAGCAGGCGCAGCGCCGGCTGCTTTCGGAAAGTGACCTAACTCTGCAAAAAGCGATCGAAATAGCAACTGGAATGGAGTCAGCGTCAAAGCAAGCCAAAGAAATCAGCAATTCCGGATCCTTTCCGACCCATTTCAGCGAACCCACCAACCGCTTGCACACTTCGTCAAAGTCAAAGACCAAGAGTCATCGTCAAGCTCCCTCTGATACGGCACGTCCAGGCTCCTGTTGGCGTTGCGGGAAACCAGGACATTGGGCTCCAGACTGCAAATTCAAGACTGCAGTCTGTCGCTATTGCTCTAAGACTGGCCATATCGCATCGGTCTGTCGGTCAAAAGCGAATAACAATCGTATTTCGCACGTTGTTGCTGACGTTGACCGTCCCGCACTATTGGGACGGGATCTGTTGTCCCTACTAAACATTAACATTGCTAACATTTCGGTTTCTGATCGAAATTTGCGTTCGGAGGTGCGCACGCCTTCGTCTCCCCCGGTTCGTCGCTCTAACCGCCAGACTCGCCGTCCCGTGAAATGGGACCCAACAACTGACCAGTACTATCGCTAAGAACTTTTAAAAAAAGGGAGAAGTTGTTATGACTTTATGAAAGCAATTCTTTGAATGTCTTTAAAAAACGTATAAGATTTGTCCTAGTACTTTGTCTTATCGTAATTACAGTGATAGTTGACACGTTATGTAAAATTGGTGATGGCAATCATTTAAATCCGGAAAAATCTTGTTTTCGTGAATTTTCGAATAGAGTGCACTTTGGGAAATGATTGTATTATTAAACGTGTTCCGATTGTGAAGAGCTTTTATATAACAACCATATCGTGAGCATTAAAATATTTAAAATCCGAAAATTTTGAAAAATCGAAAATTGGGTGCAATTTGGTTGAAAAGGTAGTAAGTGCAAAAATGTACCACAGAACCAGATCTATTTGATCGCGAAAACTAAATCTTCAACGTACATAAATTTTAGCAAAGCTTTGAATACTTTAGATTTTCCGTAAATAAAACCTGGGATTCCGGATTTTCCCGATTTTCCCTGTCTCCAATTCCGAATGATATTAAAACAGATACATTGCTTGCTTATAAGTTTGCACGCACATTTTTTGTGTTCTTACACCCTAGCTTCTTCAATTTCATCTTATCCTTATATAGTTAACACTTCTCATTGTCTTTTGTATATTTCTCACTAGATTTTAACCTCCCAAAACAAACCAAATCGTTATTTTCAAAGGTAACTACACATCATTCTGCAGCTGCAGTTTCTGATACGGACTTCCAGAATTATTCAACAAGATTCAGACGCGAAGTTTGCTGAAGAGTTTTGCAGAATGATGGGAAATGGAAAAAGATAGCAATTTAAATTTAAAATTCAAATTATGGTCGGATCGGATCGGATCGGTCCGATCCGGGGCTGGATCGGATCGGATCGGATCGCCGGCCATTTGCCGGATCGGATCGGTAGGTGATTTTGGCTGCCGATCCGATCCGATCCACATCACTAGTCTGCAACATCAAGTTAATAAATTTACTTCAAATTGGAATTAAATCGCAAAATTATAGTTTTAACTGATATGTTTAATTTGTATTATCTTATACTGATAATGTTAAATTTGTATTATGTTAGTAGGCAGGCCGCCGTCATCATCTGTCTCAGTTTTGAGTAATTTTACTGAATTTGCTGTATCTATATAATTTTACACAATTACGCTTTAGTATTTCGGATGAATAAAATGGAGAAATTTTAGTAAAACTAGTGTGAAAGATGTTTGACAAATCGGATCGGTTAAATTTTTAGCCGCCGATCCGATCCACATCACTACTTTCTGGAAAGGTTATAACAAACGAATACCTAAGGTGTATTCGATGTTAGCTCTACCTCAAGGTTGACAAAGGTTAAGCATTAAGGATTTGATGATTTACGGCAACTTCGCGCTTCAGCTATTGCCTCTGCATTTTTGTGTGCGAAACGTTTTAACAAAACAAAAGTTTGAATAACCATTACATCTAAGCTAGGCCAAAGAAGAGTACACCCTACCAGCCACGACAAATAGCTAACGGCCAGCGAATGACCAACCCCATTAGCCGGCCAAGCCAATTGGCTAGGAAATACTCGACTGGCCAATGGCCGCAGTGGGCAACGCCCAATACTACGTACTTCTTACCCATTTGCCAAAATGTTATACAATATACATTTGCCATCTGTCGCTACAATACCTAACCTAGTATATCCAAAGTTGTACGATTGTGACTTTACTGACTACCATACTATGCATACAACAATTATGCTCACAAGACATAATGACGAAATATGTACAATTCTCACAACACACAGAAAGATAAAAAATCAGCTGCAGAAAAAGAATAAATAACCGTGGGCTCACATGCCAGTACCCATGGCTAAAGAAAAACTTCATAAATTTGGAATAGAAAAATTCCACCAACCGAGTTACGGTGTTTCTTATACATCTGCAGATACAAGCTACGAAGACAAGAATTATGCACCATAGTGACCAAAACTGGCCAGTACAAAAATTCGCCATGGCAACTGATAGCAATACATACATAATTTAAACAAAAACACAATAACATATTGCAGGCTAATTAATAAAACAAGTGACTATAACAACGGTAAAATATAGCAAAACTACTAAATTTCCCCCTGCTTGAGATTGAAAGCGAGATGACAAGTACGAATGTTCAGCTCTGCATATCCAAAACAAAGTTTATTCAAGTCATTTAAGCAAAGCTGATGTGCACAACACCACATGGTGCACTAATGCAGATTAATTTTTTGGGCTGTTCCATTTTCAAGTCCGTAGCCTGAAGCTCTATTTGGTCAAAAGCTTATCGGTTGCTAAGTAAGTAGAGCAGACCAGAGTAAGCAGTCAAAACTCAAAACTCTCCGAAAAATATATATATAACCTTTAAAAAGTCACGTTCGGAATAGCAAGATTAAAGTTAAGAGAACAATTTGACTCGTCAGAGTGTGACGGTTATAATTCTCTATAAACTGTAAAGTGAAACTGTGTTCTCAATTCTATAAAATGGCAACGCACCGCTGCAAATTGGTATCGCTTACGCTGCATAATAAATAGCTAAGTATACTCTTACTCTCATCCTTATGGATTTTCAATCCAAGATAACTCCAGCTTAGAATATTTGCTCAGGTACCGAATGGATCCTCCTATCACGAGACTAATAATAAAAATGGCCACCATGAACACTATCCAGATTTACAATTACACACTCAACTTCAACATGATGACTACGAGTACTGAAGATCTGATGTTGATCTTTGCCAAAGAAGTCATGGCAACTGGACTGATATTGTTAATATAATACAACCACCTGATAGAAATAGGCACACATTAGAGAGGCAATTGTTTCTCACAAGCTTCACGCAAAAGCGGTAGCAGGGACGAGCTGTCAAAATAAGCAACATTTTGATTTCTGCCAACACACAAACTCGCGACATCTATAACATCGAACTAGCTATATACGTATATACAGTAAAAACAAACGGATCACACAACACCTGTTGAATACAACGAAACAAAAAGGATAACATGATGCACGCACGGATATAAGTTTTTACCTGTTTTTTCTAACAGAAGTGGCGTTCCCAAAAATCTGACATTTTTAAGGCCGAATAGGCTATTCTTCTTTCCTGAATCCATAAGGTTTCGAGATTGGAAAAACACGTTTCAGGTACGTATCAATTTTAAAGTATAATGTTTACTGTAAAGCCAATTTTATTAGGGCTAGAGCTAGCATTAGAGCTAAGACAAAAACGAATACCTTAAATCGAAGCAATAAAAACTTTCCGTTCTCGTAAAAGAATAATCACGATTCAAACACTAGCCAGAACAATTCAGAACTATATACTAATCAAGGAACATCAGGAACAGCCAAGACAGGCGTATACAGAAAAGAGAAAGAGGGTTGCCCAGGCGGCACCCCTAGAGCGGGTTTAATAAATTTATTCTGGTTTATGTGAAAATCCCTTACATTTCTGCCAATTTGCATGTTGCTGTCAGGACAGTGCGGTGCGAAAGCATTTGCATTGAAAAAAAAGAAACTTTTATATACTTTGTTTAAAGCAAGAGTTATGCTACAGTTCAACAACCTAATAGAACAGACTAAGCTGTCTAGATTTTCTGCTTTTCTTGCAGGAAGTTCAAAGAAGTCCCTCCAAAAAAGGGTCTCCCCCCTACTTAAATTACAATCTCTCTCCGAGAATCCAAAAGTGCCATGAAAATCAGGGTATTTTTTAGCGATTTTTTTTCGGGGGGGGGGCTTCCCGGGGGGGGCCGGAGAAATTTTCGGGGGGGGGGGGAAGATTTTTTTTCATAAATGAGCCAAAAATGGTATTTTTTGGCGTATTTTGCATGGTGAAACGCTAAAAGTTCTCAAAAATGCCAGGATTTAAGCTAAAAATAGCTATTTTTACGAAAAAATCTTCGGCGAAGCCGAAAAATTTTTGAAAATTTGCCTATTTTTGGCAAAAATTTGGGCCTCCAAAAAATCCCGGGGGGGGGGGAAGCAAAAATCCCGGGAGGGGGCGATTTCGGGGGGGGAAGGCATTTTCGGGAAGAGGGGAAGGTCAATTTCGGGGCCCCCCGCCCCCCCCTGTAAAAAATACCCTGGAAAATTAGAGCTTTGGATAAGATTTCGGTTTCGATGTCCAACTTGATTTCGGCTTCCAAACTTCTAAGAATCTTCTATAAACATTCCCCACAACAAATCGATGCTATGGTTGACTAAGGAAGAGCCCCGTTTTTCACTCCAGAAGTTTCGGCCTAAAAAACCGTAGAAATTATTTGTATTCTATTACGTTCATCCATACTTACAACCAAGCATAAGCGATAAGTTAGCACAAGCAAAGCATGCAGGCGGATTATACGTACATATAAGCTACGTCAGAATAATCCATATAATTTTAAAATTAAAAGCTAGCTGCCAGTATTGATACCATCCTGGAAAGATACCCATCCACAAGACGCGAAGTTCTAGTTTTGCAAAGTACAAGTCTATACGTTGTACATACGTAACCATGTTAATACGTATTTAACCTTGTTAATTCTGCATGCTTATAATTGCTATATATATATAGTCAGAGGGGGGAAAAAAACATCACCGGCAAAGTGGGGGAAAAAAACAATGGCTCACCTTGCTCGACTGGCATAAGATAGAGATACAAAATCTAGTGCAAATAAAAGTTCAAGTCTTGTACTTTAAGATCATAATACAAATAACCGTTCCTGTCGATTGAGCCTTCGTGTGGCATGGGTCCGAAGTTGACACCCAAAAATTGTCCAAAAACCTAAGGATTTTTCAAATTTTCTAAGATTACGCCAACTTACTGGTAATAGTTACAAGAGTCACTTTGTGCATGAAGGGGTTTGTGGATGTGCTCTATAACGTGGGCTAGTCGGATTTTCGCTAGGTCACAGGGTTGAGAAATAGTGACCATCTTTTTTTCCCCCACACTTTTTGCACCAGAGGGGGGAAAAAACAACGGTGTGCTTTTTTGCACGCAGTTTCGTTTTTTTGATTTAAGCAAAAATAACGACTAATTGTTTACTCATTTGAACTGTTATACCCCCCAATTGACCTTCCGCTGCCGAAAAGCGCCATATAGCCTGCCCCTGTGGCGGAATGCTGGCAAATATTCCTAGGGGGGCAAATCATGCGGATAACAAGAAAATTAGGGTCCATAAACAATATTTTTTTGATATTATGAACTGTAGACATTCCAGAGAGTTTCACAAGTATGGATATGCAAAAGACTACACCCAAAATGGATGACCCCTGAACACTTTTGTGCGATTTTGCCACCCATCATAAATAAAACACTCTATTTCTTGCGGGTTAATATTGCAAAATGGTGTATTTTATCATTGCAAGTTAACACAAAAGGCGATTAAATTATAAATTACCGGAAAAAATAAGATTTTGTTGACTAAAAATCTTAATTTCCTAGCAATGTTGGCCCATTACTAAGTTTGGCTTATATGATGGATAATACTAAGCCTGGCTGCCGGCAACGAGTTTTTAGAAGTAGATATTGCGTTTTATGCCTTTAAATGCCATTTATCTGCTGCTATGGTGGTAAAGGAACGAAATTTGGTGCCATCTTTTTTTCCCCACCCCATCTTTTTTTTCCCCCACTTGTGGGGGAAAAAGATGGCCAATATTGAGGCTAGCCTACTAGAAGTACAACCGAATGCTGATTTTACTGGTGGTATAGAAAGTACAGGCCAAGCCCTACATGCTGGTATATAAAGCGTCTGGCTAGCTACAGTCTGTAGCGAGTAATAACCTTATTTCGAAAATCGTTGTTTTTATCCCCCCCCCCCTGACTATATACACTCATGCATGAACGAACACCAAACAAAAGTTCACAGTTTTACGCATAACTCATCAAAGACCTATAAAACAGAGAATAGCCTACACAGAGTCAATTGTCAATATCTGCAACACTGTTGCCACTTTGAGCCAATCGCAGTAGTTCCCGAGTCAGACAGGCGAAATCGTTGCCTGGGATCGGTCAAGGAATCTTCGAAGCCAAGACCTGCCGAATATCTGGTTTTCAATTCACGAGCTAGCTGAAGGAAGGCATTGTCCACATTTACATTGTCCTTGGCCGATGTCTCATGAAAGCCCAGCATCCGCTCGTAGGAGGCCAATTCCTCACCTTCACAACTCTGTATAACACGATCGGTTTCCAGGTCCGCTTTAGTAGCTGAAACATTAACTCAGACTTTCAAGACGCATAATAGACAAGAAGCTCTGGCACAGCATGGTGAAAACGAAAGAGTCGCCAACTATACTACGTATTGAGGAAATGACACTCTGAAAAGGCAGCTTTGAAACCATGTGACCGCTACGTAGTGTTTTAGACATTGAACACAGAGCAATGGTATCATGTACTCGTTGTAGCAATGGAATCTTGCACAAGTTGTTGGGAGTATTAATTCGGATTTAAGTGGTAAAGATCTCGTGTTGTTGGAGATTAAGGGGTAAAATCGGTGGGAACGTTGGAGCATAAATTTCGGTATTTTATTCAGTGGAATATAAAAATAAGTACACAAAAACAAAAATACGCAAAGCGTTTTTGGTTGTCAAAGAAAATCCGACAGTTTGTCATGCCCAACTATTGCTGCAGTGCAAGCGAACATGTCGGCTGCAGCTTGCAAGCCAGGCTGTTCAGCGTTTACGACAAGTTTTAATCATTCCTTCCAAAGTCATAGCCTTAACATAAAGTTTTGATGGTAAAGCTGGACTGCACCAATAAAGTTTAAGAATAGCAGCATAAGAGCTGAAGGTTAACTACTGATTGCCCCATTCAAAATCGATCTTAACCTTCTGCTATTGCGCAGGTAAGCTTAAACTTTTGTGGTGCAGTCCAGGGTAAGACAGGTAAGGTGTTCTGCGTAAGTCTGATGAACGGCTGTCCCCCCCTTTCACAGATGCAGTCAACATTAGAGTTGTCTGTCACCCCTGGCTTCGGGCTAAGAATCCGGAGATAAGCAACGGCACCTGATACCCTTCTGTAGGTTGGAGTTCTCTCCAGGGGCCACTTTACCTTACCGCACCTTAAGCTAAGTAACAAAATTCTAACCCAAAACAAACAAGAAGAAACCACAAACGTAGGTATCAACTGAAATGGAGTCCAAAGACGAAAATGAATTTACCTATCAACAGCTTTACCACATTTGGAGCAGCAAACTTGGATACATCGTCAAGCCATCTTCTAACATTAATGAATGACTCTCTAGAGGTAATGTCGTAACAGATAATTATGCCATTTGCAGATCGATAGTAGCTTTGGGTGATTGTTCGGAAGCGTTCCTGGCCACCAGTATCCCAGATTTGCAGCTGCAACAGCGAAACAATATATATACATATATATATATATATATATATATATATATATATATATATATATATATATATATATATATATATATATATATATATATATATATATATATCAGGGGCGCAGCTAGGGTGGCATGCGGGGCATGCCCCGTCAGGATTCGGAACTAAGAAAAATTAACTCGACGAAAGTAAGGCCAACTAGAAGCAAAAATTTCGCAATTTCGTTGCCAATTCAATTTATTTGTACTTCCAATGTACTAGAACAGTATTGGTGTGAGCCTGTTCACCCAATTTCTAAACAGGACAGTCAAGATGTGTCCAAATTTATTCAAGCACAAATTTTCGGCTACGAACTTGTCAGCAAATATTTCTGAGGCCGCCGAGTAGAATATAGTGCGGCGGGAAAAACCCAGTCCGAGATGCGGAAAAAACCCAACGCCAGTGTGAGTCACCCATATGAGCTAGATCTGATTTTAATACCCTATATATATATCCTAAAGAGCGTCCAAAAACCCAAGAGGCTGTATTATTGTATTATTGTAGACTGCTCCCGCTGCCTCTCAGGAAATTTTTTGGGACTGAAAATTTTGGTCCCAACTTGTGGGTTAGACAATGGTGACATTTCAAGCCAAATTTTTCAATCTCGTCAAAAATCGCCAATTTTTCACTAAAATAGGTCGGGTTTGGCTTTAAATGCAATAAAAACACGTTTTCCATGTGATAGGATGTTAAAATTGCAGAAATTAATCAAATTTCAAAAATTTCCAAAATTTGCCTATATATGTTTACATGTTAAACGTAACAAAATTTTCAAAAGTCAATTTGACAAAAAATTTTTGCAATAATATATATTGATATTTTTTGATGCAGATGTATATACTAAAAATGACTGGCTTTTTCCTAGGCAAAAATTTCTGGGGGGGAAGTCTCAGGTTCCCAGGTCTTGGGGGGGTCCCCCCCCAGGGGGGGGGGGGGGGGGGGGGGTGGGGGGGGGGGGGGAGAAAATTTTTTTCGAAAAATGCTTAAAAATAGCTATTTTTTGTTACTAATAAAGCCAAAATATTAACTAATTTTAACCTAAATTTAAGCTTAAAATAGCTAAAAATGCTTAAAAATGTCTAAAAATCCGGCAACGCCGGAAAAAATTTTCAAAATTTACGCTCAAAACCCTATTTTTCCGGGCACTTAAAAGTTCTGGGGGGGAATGCCCAAATCCTGGGGGGCGACCCAAGTCGGGGGGGGGGGCGAAATTCTGTGGGGGGGCCGCCCCCCACCCCAGCCCCTGTAGGAAAAAGCCAGAATGACCCGCTGTTTCGAATGGTATAGTCAAAAATGTTCTGGCATGCTTCCAGCAAACATTTCGGCTGGATTTTGTTCCCGCCCATGGGTGTTTTTCCCGCACTGGGTTTTTCCCATCGGTTTGGTCGAAAATTTCTCATCAACCGTAAGTGCTAGAGAGGTGTTTTAAGGCTCATTTTGAAGCTCTTCCCAAGGCCTCATGGTAGTTATCGTTAGATTTTCGATTCGTCGCTTAAATAGTAAAGTTACAGCCAAAATTCTGAAAATTTGGGTTTTTATTTCCCGGCACGATATACTGATTAGATTTACTAATGGTTTATCAGTAGATCAATATTCAGCCATCACTATTTTTATGCAACGGGACCCTGATTTTCAAAAACTGTGGTCCGCATGCCCCGTCACAAAGTTCTGGCTGCGCCACTGATATATACACAAGAAATTAAATGTCCTCTGGAGCATGAAAAAGTAATATGGGTGATGGTGAGGTTGCAAAATCAAGAGAGGACTAGTTTTAAAAATGCTTAATATGGGGCTAGGTTAAAAAATAGAAGAGGACTAGGTTGTGAGCAATTAATATGGGCACAGCTTCGCCGAACAACCCATATTCGCGGTTTGTAAATGTAAATTATTATGCATATCCACAATACATTTGGTTTATAGTTCATAAATAACCTACAGCTACGGTATGTGCTCGAGCTTTATTCGAACTTTTATTTTAGCAAACGTTTTCTTCGATAAGTGCTTCATACTAACCAGCGCATTTTACGTATCCATTTTATACGGAAAATTTATATTCAAGAATAATTTAGGACTCTCCCACGATCTTCTATTTCCTCCTGACTTGGACCAATAGCTTTAACATCATATCCTTAGATCTCTCCTTCCTAGTAGTAGAGCCTGCGGTAGTTCAACACAACAAAATAATAATTTACGTATATATTCCTAGCATCTAGTCTAACAGTGCATGCAAACAGCTATATTCGATGAATATTCAACTGCTTAAATTTTTTATTGACTGACACTGATTGCTCTAAGCTAAGACGAAACGTGAAATCCCGCGAATATGGGTTGTTCGGCGAAGCTGTGCCCATATTAATTCGCTCACAACCTAGTCCTCTTCTATTTTTTAACCTAGCCCCATATTAAGCATTTTTAAAACTAGTCCTCTCTTGATTTTGCAACCTCACCATCACCCATATTACTTTTTCATGCTCCAGAGGAGCATTTTAATTTCTTGTCCTTCTGTCATTTTAAAGGATCCCTTTCCAGCAGTGCGGTAATAGATACAAGGAGCTTGAACAGTGCCATGCTAAACGAGCGTAGTCGATTTACAATATATGCCCCCGACAAAACGCCGAAAAACGCTGTTTTAAGGGGTTTGACCACTGGTCAATAGGCCCCTTAGACCGTAGTGACCACTGGTCACTCCCTCGATTTCGGCAATATGCCCATTGAAACGAGCGTAGTGGACTTACTATATATGCCCCCAACCATAGGCGTGGATAAGGGGGGGGACCACGCGGGCGCCGCCCCCCCGAAGCACCTTTGCCCCCCTGGAAATTTTGCTAGAGCAAAAATTTTTGAGCTCGCGCGCAGCGCGAGCTTAGCATATTGCGCCAGTTTTGTCGGGAAAAGTAGTGTGAAAAATAGGTTTTGACCTTAATTTTTCAAAAAACGCTAGCTCGAAGCCAAACTAGAAGAAAATGTCGTGCGAAAATTACCGGGAATATGCGTTTAAAACGTAATATTTCTAAAAATTTTCTACTGGGGGCTGAGCCACTATAGTCCCGCTTGTCTGCATTCTTACTCATAAGTATTACATTCACTATAATATGACGAGTATTATGCATTATGTATGTATATTGATTATTTCATTTCCCTGAAATAAAATTTCCTGTCTTTGTCTTGCAGATGTGGCAATTGAAAAAAATAACCTGCAATTTATTCGGAAAATGACTTAACCTATAGCTCATAACTTCACAAATAAAGTGCTCTAAATTAATTCCTGAGACTCTAGAATTGAAAAATTCTGCAACTTCTGGGGGGCTCCGCCCCAGAAGTTGCAGAATTTTTCATTCTAGATCTCAGGAATTAATTTAGAGCGCTTTATTTGTGAGTTATGAGCTATAGGACAAGTCATTTTCCGAATAACGGCAGGTTATTTTTTTCAATTCCCACATTCAAAGACAAAGTTACGAAGTGTTATTTCAGGGAAATAAAACAGGTCAATATACGTACATGATGCATAATACTCGTTCATAGCTAGCTAATGTGGTACGTATGTGCAAGAATGCGTCAAGAGGGATTTTAGTGGTCACGCTTGCCAGTAGAACATATTGAAGTATTAAGTTTTAAACGCATATTCCCGGTAATTTTCGCACGACATTTTCTTCTAGTTTGGCTTCGAGCTAGCGTTTTTTGAAAAATTAGGTCAAAACCTACTTTTCACACTACTTTTTCCGACAAAACTGGCGCAATATGCTTTTCGCTTTCGCGCTGCGCGCGAGTCAAAACTTTTGCTGCTAGCAAAATTTCCAGGGGGGCAAGGTGGGTTGGGGGCGCCTGCACGGCGCGCCCCCTTGTCTACGCCCACGGATGGGGGCCAATAGTAAGTCCCTACGCTCGCTTCATGGACATATTGCCGAAATCGAGGGAGTGCAGTGGTACTTTGGTCTAAGGGGCTTTTGACCAGTGGGTCAAAAACCCCTTAAAAACAGCGTGAATTTTCGGCGTTTTGTCGGGGGTGATATATTGTAAATCGACTACGCTCGTTTAGCATGGCACTGTTCAAGTTCTGTATCTATTACCGCATGCCGTTGAAAGGGATCCTTTAAAAATGACAGAAGGACAAGAAATTAAAATGCTCCTCTGGAGCATGAAAAAGAAAAGTAATATGGGTGATGGTGAGGTTGCAAAATCAAGAGAGGACTAGTTTTAAAAATGCTTAATATGGGGCTAGGTTAAAAAATAGAAGAGGACTAGGTTGTGAGCGAATTAATATGGGCACAGCTTCGCCGAACAACCCATATTCGCGGGATTTCACGTTTCGTCTTAGCTTAGAGCAATCAGTGTCAGTCAATAAAAAATTTAAGCAGTTGAATATTCATCGAATATAGCTGTTTGCATGCACTGTTAGACTAGATGCTAGGAATATATACGTAAATTATTATTTTGTTGTGTTGAACTACCGCAGGCTCTACTACTAGGAAGGAGAGATCTAAGGATATGATGTTAAAGCTATTGGTCCAAGTCAGGAGGAAATAGAAGATCGTGGGAGAGTCCTAAATTATTCTTGAATATAAATTTTCCGTATAAATGGATACGTAAAATGCGCTGGTTAGTATGAAGCACTTATCGAAGAAAACGTTTGCTAAAATAAAAGTTCGAATAAAGCTCGAGCACATACCGTAGCTGTAGGTTATTTATGAACTATAAACCAAATGTATTGTGCATATGCATAATAATTTACATTTACAAACCGCGAATATGGGTTGTTCGGCGAAGCTGTGCCCATATTAATTCGCTCACAACCTAGTCCTCTTCTATTTTTTAACCTAGCCCCATATTAAGCATTTTTAAAACTAGTCCTCTCTTGATTTTGCAACCTCACCATCACCCATATTACTTTTTCATGCTCCAGAGGAGCATTTTAATTTCTTGTGTATATATCAGTGGCGCAGCCAGAACTTTGTGACGGGGCATGCGGACCACAGTTTTTGAAAATCAGGGTCCCGTTGCATAAAAATAGTGATGGCTGAATATTGATCTACTGATAAACCATTAGTAAATCTAATCAGTATATCGTGCCGGGAAATAAAAACCCAAATTTTCGAATTTTGGCTGTAACTTTACTATTAAGCGACGAATCGAAAATCTAACGATAACTACCATGAGGCCTTGGGAAGAGCTTCAAAATGAGCCATAAAACACCTCTCTAGCACTTACGGTTGATGAGAAATTTTCGACCAAACCGATGGCAAAAACCCAATGCGGGAAAAACCCATGGGCGGGAAAAAACCCAGCCGAAATTTTTGCTGGAAGCATGCCAGAACATTTTTGACTATACCATTCCAAACCGCGGGTCATTCTGGCTTTTTCCTACCGGGGCTGGGGTGGGGGGCGGCCCCCCCTCAGAATTTCGCCCCCCCCCCGACTTGGGTCGCCCCCCAGGATTTGGGCATTCCCCCCCAGAACTTTTAAGTGCCCGGAAAAATAGGGTTTTGAGCGTAAATTTTGAAAATTTTTTCCGGCGTTGCCGGATTTTTAGACATTTTTAAGCATTTTTAGCTATTTTAAGCTTAAATTTAGGTTAAAATTAGTTAATATTTTGGCACAGTAGCAAAAAATAGCTATTTTTAAGCATTTTTCGAAAAAATTTTCTCCCCCCCCCCAGAAATCCGTGCCCCCCCCCAGACCTGGGGGGGGACCGCCCCCCAGACTTCCCCCCCCCAGAAATTTTTGCCTAGGAAAAAGCCAGTCATTTTTAGTATATACATCTGCATCAAAAAATATCAATATATATTATTGCAAAAATTTTTTGTCAAATTGACTTTTGAAAATTTTGTTACGTTTAACATGTAAACATATAGTAATTTTGGAAATTTTTGAAATTTGATTAATTTCTGCAATTTTTAACATCCTATCACATGGAAAACGTGTTTTTATTGCATTTAAAGCCAAGCCCGACCTATTTAAGTGAAAAATTGGCGATTTTTGACGAGATTGAAAAATTTGGCTTGAAATGTCACCATTGTCTAACCCACAAGTTGGTACCAAAATTTTCAGTCCCAAAAAATTTCCTGAGAGGCAGCGGGAGCAGTCTACAATAATACAATAATACAGCCTCTTGGGTTTTTGGACGCTCTTTAGGATATATATATAGGGTATTAAAATCAGATCTAGCTCATATGGGTGACTCATACTGGCGTTGGGTTTTTCCCGCATCTCGGACTGGGTTTTTTCCCGCCGCACTATATTCTACTCGGCGGCCTCAGAAATATTTGCTGACAAGTTCGTAGCCGAAAATTTGTGCTTGAATAAATTTGGACACATCTTGACTGTCCTGTTTAGAGGTAGATTGCTTGAACAGGCTCACACCAATACTGTTCTAGTACATTGGAAGTACAAATAAATTGAATTGGCAACGAAATTGCGAAATTTTTGCTTCTAGTTGGCCTTACTTTCGTCGAGTTAATTTTTCTTAGTTCCGAAATTCTGACGGGGCATGCCCCGCATGCCTCTCCTGGCTGTGCTCCCTGATATATATATATATATATATATATATATATATATATATATATATATATATATATATATATATATATATATATATATATATATATATATATGTATATATATTGTTTCGCTGTTGCAGCTGCAAATCTGGGATACTGGTGGCCAGGAACGCTTCCGAACAATCACCCAAAGCTACTATCGATCTGCAAATGGCATAATTATCTGTTACGACATTACCTCTAGAGTATTCATTAATGTTAGAAGATGGCTTGACGATGTATCCAAGTTTGCTGCTCCAAAATGTGGTAAGTTGATAGGTAAATTCATTTTCGTCTTTGGACTCCATTTCAGTTGATACCTACGTTTGTGGTTTCTTCTTGTTTGTTTTGGGTTAGAATTTTGTTACTTAGCTTAAGGTGCGGTAAGGTAAAGTGGCCCCTGGAGAGAACTCCAACCTACAGAAGGGTATCAGGTGCCGTTGCTTATCTCCGGATTCTTTAGCCAGCTGAAGCCAGGGGTGACAGACAACTCTAATGTTGACTGCATCTGTGAAAGGGGGGACAGCCGTTCATCAGACTTACGCAGAACACCTTACCTGTCTATGTTCTTTGGACTAACCACAAAAGTTTAGCTATTTGCGCAATAGCAGAAGGTTAAGATCGATTTTGAATGGGGCAATCAGTAGTTAACCTTCAGCTCTTATGCTGCTATTCTTAAACTTTATTGGTGCAGTCCAGCTTTACCATCAAAACTTTATGTTAAGGCTATGACTTTGGAAGGAATGATTAAAACTTGTCGTAAACGCTGAACAGCCCGGGTTTGCAAGCTGCAGCCGACATGTTCGCTTGCACTGCAGCAACAGTTGGGCATGACATAAACTGTCGGATTTTCTTTGACAACTCAAAAACGCTTTGCGTATTTTTTTGTTTTTGTGTACTTATTCAGTGGAATATAAAAGCAATACGTAACTGAACGAAGTAC
>JASAND010007212.1:0-81385 GCA_030248195.1 Trissonchulus latispiculum | reverse complement strand
TCTGGGCGCTAACGCGCTCCACTAATTAACGACAGGACCTAGAGAGACGATTTATATACCAAAATGACAGTCTAGACAGGGCTTGATAAGAAAACAATTTATAGCCGGATTGCTCCACGGAGTAGTTCTGCAGAGTCCAAAAAGTGACAACCTTGGTTTTTTCCCCCGACCTCTATAAATACGTATAATAAAACTAGAAAATAATTTATATACCAATATTATTGTGGAGGGTTGCGGGTGCATGCAGGCTCAGGGAGCCTCTTAGATACACCCTACTTTAAGTCTAGAGGAGCGTTTTAACCCTGTGAACATTCATAGGGGTCGCGGCAGCGACCCCTATAATATGTGTCAAAAGTCCCTGGAGACACCGTAAAATAAGCTGCGCAGAGGCTGCGCAAATCCTGCGGCAGATCCTGCGCAGATTTCATGCGCAAATTGTAGAGCACATCGAGTTTAGTATGTGTGCGAAGTTTCAGTCCCGTATCACTTTCCGTTAAAAAGTTGTACCCCGGACCGGTTATGGCGGCGATGTTTTTTTTCCGGTTTCTCCTATTTAATGGTCGTATTGTCCTGACTTTCCGCCTCTTTCACGTAATCTGCAGCGGAGGCCGGACCTAAAGGGGTATAGGGTCTGGTAGTACCCCATGCGCCATTTAAGAATCGCTACTTTTTTTGCGCCGCAGGTGCGCCACAGCGCCGCAGCGGCGCCGCAAAGTCGGGTCAGAGCGAAAAGTGACCATTTTTGTGGTCGCTGCGCAGCTCGAACGTTAGGAGCTGGAGCCGATTTCTTTTTATATTCAGAAACTACATATATTGAACTAACTAAATAGCTAAGTCTCGTTTCTCTATCACTTCCCATGCGACCACAGTGGCCGGTCAAAAATGGTGAAAATTCGAAAAATGAAAAATCGAAATTTCTCGCTGTGTATTCAACTGTCACAAAGGTAAAAACAATTACAAGAATACATTTATATAATATATACACAATCAAATTAATCTAGCTAATAAAAGACTGACTTATCTAAAATTGTTATGGAAATTAAAAGTAATAGCTAAAAATGTAATAGAAGTTAAATAAAACTACGTAAACTAGGTAAATGTCTACGTAATGCTGCCTAATGCAGCTTTGTTTGCTTACTGCTGTGCTGCTGTTATTGCTGCTGCTCTGTTGTTGCTGTTTTAAGCTGCCGTTTGCAGCAAAGTTTGTTCTGCTACTGAAGTTGCAGTAGCTACCGTAAGACCAAAGGGCTGAAAGGGGATTGGCCCAAAGAAGGAAGCACGAGTGTTTTATAATTCGACAGAAATTTGGAGTTTAGGCTGGGCCAAAGTGAATTCTGAGAATTGCCATCTTCTCCCAAATTTGATCTATGGCTACCTAAAAGTTTGGAAGTTTTTAGGCTTCTCGTGCTAACACAAAAACTGCTGCAAAAGCGCGAAAACATTGAAACTTTAGAAGAAACCGCTTCTTGCTGACGTCTTTCCCCGCTATTTTGGAACTTTGGAACCCAAAAGTTTGCTAAAAAGCTGGCTAACAAATCAGAACAAGGGCGGGGCGTCCCTACGATAGTGTTCCTTTAAAAGTTTGTACCCTGATATGTAATGTGCCTTTTTGAAGCTGTAACTCTGACAGGAAAGTGCTGCTAAAGTAAAGTCTTGCTGTGTCTCTGGCCTACTTCTGACCTAGGCTTACGATCCACAAATACAAGGAGGGTGTCGGGTGAAAACCCAGCCCAAAGAACTATATAATCAGAATCCAGAACTGTAGCGGGTGTCGGGTGCAAACCCAGCCCTAAGCTTCCACTGCCATCAGAACTCTCAGTTGTAACACGCCTCCAGACCTGCTACACAACTTAGAAAGCTCAATTCTTTCATACAAAGGTTTTCTGGCACGGCGAATTGATTCCCGTAAGCAGTTTTGCCGTCGGACCCACCCATATTGCTGGGCTGGTTCCACTTTGCTGTCGGGAGGGTCAAGTCGGTACCGACTTCCAAGAACACCATATAGGACTGTGCATAGCCTCTGAAAACTTTGTCCATAGGGGTTTTCTGGTGCGCCCAGCTCATTGCCGTCCGACCCACCCATTTTGCTGGACTGGCTCCACTTTGCCGTTTGAAGGGTAAATCGGGTAGGGGGTCAAGTGGTCAAAAATAAGATTTTTCAAAAGTGGTCAAATTTGGTACCAAATGAAAGCGCTAAGTGAGCTGAACAACTTTTGTCATAGAATTGCATGCTCAAAGTGGCTGTAGAGTGCTGTGGTAGGGTGGGGGTGGGGACTTAGGCGATTTTGGGTCAAAACTAAAATTTTTCAAAAGTGGTCAAATTTGGTACCAAATGAAAGCCCGCATCGAACTGAGCAACTTTTGTCATAGAAGTGCGTACCTAAAGTGGCTGTAGAGGGCTGTGGTGGGGTGGGGTGGGGACTTAGGCGATTTTGGGTCAAAAATTAAAATTTTCAAAAGTGGTCAAATTTGGTACCAAATGAAAGCCCGCATCGAACTGAGCAACTTTTGTCATAGAAGTGCGTACCTAAAGTGGCTGTAGAGGGCTGTGGTGGGGTGGGGTGGGGACTTAGGCGATTTTGGGTCAAAAATTAAAATTTTCAAAAGTGGTCAAATTTGGTACCAAATGAAAGCCCGCATCGAACTGAGCAACTTTTGTCATAGAAGTGCGTACCTAAAGTGGCTGTAGAGGTCTGTGGTGGGGTGGGGTGGGGACTTAGGCGATTTTGGGTCAAAAATTAAAATTTTCAAAAGTGGTCAAATTTGGTACCAAATGAAAGCCCGCATCGAACTGAGCAACTTTTGTCATAGAAGTGCGTACCTAAAGTGGCTGTAGAGGCCTGTGGTGGGGTGGGGTGGGGACTTAGGCGATTTTGGGTCAAAAATTAAAATTTTCAAAAGTGGTCAAATTTCGAGTCAAATGAAGGCCCGCATCGAACTGAACAACTTTCGCCATAGAACCACCCACCCAAACTTGCTGTGTCGGATTTATATACTTTCTTTCTCAACCGGATTAAACGACAGACATAGACATAGACATAGACAGACGACCAACACACATATTATCCCCTTTTGTGCGGAGCATTTTTGTTACTTGTATAAATATATATATCAAGAGGTATAGCATTCCATATTTCGCGAACTCTGTGGTAATAAAAGTAAGAAGTATGGGTCCTCCGGAACCTTTCCGGTCGTAGAGTCAAGAAATGCGACCGCGTACCTATTGTATTAACATAGTACACATTGCTTCTAGTTTTTTGGCAATAAGTTCGGGCGCCCCTGTGTCGCACAGTTGCGCAGCAGCGGGTGTATTTTTTCGGACCCGCTGGGCACTTGGGTCCAAAAAATACACCCAAAAATTCTTATTTCAGCTGTTAGAAGAAATTGGCCACGTGTTGAGTTTTCGCGTTTCTAACGGCATTTATGAGTACGCACATGTTAACTCATGTTAACAGCCATGACCATCTATGACGGTTTTCATAAGGTCTTCTAGATGTCTGCTGGATATTTATTGTTTGTCGTTACGTTTGTTCAGAATAACAGCACATGGCCTAACTGTCAATGCAAACAACTAGTCAACAACTAATTGAACTTTCGTTGATTGTTCACCAGTTTAATTTTTTACTACTGACTCTGTTATTGACTCCTCTAAATTTCTTACCGACTCCTCTAAAATTCTGCTAATCGCTAAAGAAAATTGTGAGAGCCCGCGAATATGGCTTGTTCGGCAATATGCCCACAATCTAGTCCTCTTGTCTTTTTGAACTGGTTTTTGAACTATTTTTGAACTATTTTTGAACTATTAAGCATTTTAAGCATTTAAGCATTTTAAGCATATTTTGCTGTTGCAACCACACCACCGCTTCATGCTCCGGAAGAGCATTTTCATTGCTTGTCCCTCTGTCATTTTAAAGGATCGATCCTGTTTTAAACTGTGTGCTACGTACGTATTATAGGGGGGCGCGATAGCGCTCCCCCTATAATATGGGTGTAAAAGGCTCAGCGCGGCCCTTAGATACCTGTTCGAGCACCGCGCCAGCTAAATACTCAACCAAACTAGACAAATTTGGTATCGTTGGAATCAGCACGACGAGTACAACAAGTAGCAAAAAAGTTTTGGTCAAAATTTTCAACTTCGAAAATTTTCGCTTCCGGACAAGTTAGGTCCGTTTGTTTTTTCCATGTAAGTCACGGTAAGGGAAGGGAAGCGTTTTAGTCTAACTCACAAACTGAACGATGTGGGCATTTTCAGCCGGTGAAGTTTGGTTTTTCTTAGAGTAGTTTTTGTGTTAACGTACCTTTTGGACAATTTTCTGCTGCCCGGCCCGGCCGGCCACCTGTGCGACCGGCCAAAGGTGGGCTGACCGCTAAGATGGCCAAAAAAAGGCCAATTTTGTGTCACGGCTACAGGGCTCAGGGAACAAGCTAGAGAACGCGGCTTGTTGCATAAGAAACTTTGGGATGGGTAGCGTGTCATAACGAGGGCGATTTTCGATATCTGTCCGGGATCGTTCAGGCCGCCGGCCCAAATTTGGTCCGGCCAAAATAGCCATTTTCGGAAAATTTCTATGTCCCAACTCTACAGGAAATAGTCAAAAATAGGCCAAATATGCTGTTTTGGGCCATATAGTGGGACGCATATAAGGGTTATCAGGGTCGCTGAAAACGATGAGTATAGTCGCAGCGCTGTGCGGTGCTGCTATCGTGCCGTACTGTTATATATGAAGCAACAATAGCACGCTGTCTGTAGACTTACTGTAAACGGCTAAACATATTAAACTTGGTGATAATTGTGTCTGTAGTGAGGGGGAACTGTAGCTATGTTAGTTGGTGCACTCTCTAGCTTACACCGTGCTGTATGTGCTGTCCTACAACACAGCACTGTAGATACCAAGTTATTCATTTGTCACTGGCACTTGAAATTCGGCATACAGATAGTTTAGGACATGACAAACTATTACAGATAGATTTCGTATACTTATTAACTTAACACTTAACACTTTGTGTAGCTAGTTATAGCCAGTGTGCTGTACTTCAGCAGCACTCTACTGCAGCGCAACTAGACGCAAACGTCACTGCCAAAAAAGGAGACTTATACAGCATCATTTCCAATGCTGCGACTGCTGTAGAAAATTTAGTCGGTAGAAAATTTAGGGCTAGTTTTCCACCCTCCTCCGAAATTTATTTCTGGCTACGCAAGTGGGCCCCATTAACCGTAGTGACCATTGGTCACTTCTATCAGTTTCGGATCCAATATGCCCGTTGGAATGAGCTTAGTAGATTTACATACAAGATATGCGTGCCCCCCCCAATTAAAATGAGGGAAAACACTGTTTTAGGAGGTTTGACCAGTGGTCAGTAGGCCCTATACAGTAGTGACCAGCCACCGCTAACCCCATTGTTAAGTATTGCTTGCTTACGGAGTCGTTTGGTGGGTCCTTCTCTACCAAGTTGACCTTCATCATTGCAGCCGCAGGAAAACACGGCTCCATTTTGTGCTATCACAAGAGTGTGACGCAGTCCACAGCAGACCGACTTCACGGGTTCCACAAATCTGGATGTCAAGGAAATCGGGGACAGGATGTGATCATCTTCCGTCCCGCCAATGCCAAGCTGCCCATCTGCGGACGCTCCAAAAGCGTACAGACTCGTCATAGGAGGTAACAAAAAAACCAAACCTGCAAAGCGTCAACTGTTCAGATGCAATAGGCAGGCAGACTTGCACAGAGATGGGGAGTACTCCCCCAGGCCCGCACCCAGGATTTTGAAAAGGGGGGGTCCAAGGCAAAATTTGAAAAAAGTTGAAGAATTTTTGCATAATTGTCGAAAAATGGTACATTGAATGTTTATTTCTTGCAAAAAGTAAATTATGGCGCCGAAGGCGCAAAAATTGTTTAAAAATAGCTGTTTTTGCCCTAAAAGTAGCAAAAATTTTCCATTTTGGCATCCCAAAAAGGGGGGTCTAGACCCCTTGAACACCCCCCCCCCTGGGTGCGGCCTTGGGTCTAGACCCCTTGAACCCCCCCTGGGTGCGGGCCTACACCCCCCACGAATTTTTCACCTTAAAGTGGCCAACATGGCAAAAAAATAGAAAATTTAGGGGTGCCCCCCCAACCCTCCGTCGGAACCCTCACCCCAGATGTTTTACCCAGTCCCGCTGCAGACCAAAAAGTTCGGTGCTTGTCACAACTTCTTTTCTTAGGAACAAACAGGTCAATTGCATATTATTAAATGTTTCCCACATATCACCGAAAAGCAAATTATCCCAATCTATAGCTGGCTTTTTTCTAGGCAAAAATTTCTGTGGGGGGTGGTTCCCCTCAGGTCGGGGCAGGGTTTTTTATTTCGTTGCCGACCTTTAGGCCAAATGGCCTCAACGACCAAAATTTTTTAGGCCATCTGCCAAAACATTAGGCCATCTAATTTTGCGAATTTTTAGGTTGTGTGCAGTTGTTCACATTATTGTGACTTAATCAAAAGTCGAATGGTTACTGGAAGTGCAAATAGAGAACGTATATAACTAGCTGGCTTAGTCCAGAAATTGTTAGGAAGTATATAAAAACTATTTAAAAATACTACTATTTTCACTTAAAGATCATTATATAGATCAATACAATTTGATTGAGTTTTTGTCGAAAAATTTAGGCCAGATGGCCTCAACGGCCAGAATTCTCTGGGCCATCGGCTCCAAATTTAGGCCATGGCCTAAATAAAAACCTTGGGTCGGGGGGGGGGGTTCAAAAAATGCTTAAAAAATTAGCTATTCTTTGCTGCTGAGCTAAAATATTAACTATTTTCACCTAAATTTAAGCTTAAAATAGCTAAAAATGCTTAGATGTTTAAAAATCCGACGAAGCCTTTTGCAACTTAGTGGGACCTAATCCAACTTTTGCAAAACTTAGTAGTCAGAGTCAGAACCCTATTTTTCTGAGCACTTTAAAGTTCTGGGGGGAGACACGAATCCTGGAGGGGGCGATTCTGGGGGGCGACCCAAGTCGGGGGGGGGGGCGAATTTCTGGGGAGGGGGCCATAGGTGTACCCTGAGAAAAAGTTGGGGGTGGGGGTAGCTGAAATTAGGGTGGGTGGGTGGGTGGGGTCTGGGATTTGGCCATTTGGGGGTAGGGTCTGCCTCCAAAATTTCGAGGGTGGGGTCGGCACTTTACCATTTGGGGGAGGGGTCCCCCCCGCCCCCCGCACCCTCCAGGTATATACGCCTATGACCACCAACCTTCCAAGATTTACCCCCAGACCCAAAGTTCCAGGGAAACTTGCCGGGGAGATGGGGGAGAAATTTTCGGTAGGGGGAAGATTTTTTCAAAAATGAGCCAAAAATTTGAAAATTTTTCGAAATGTACCTTCAAAACCGGGCGCTTTCGAGTTTTGGGGGATTGAAGGCCCGCATCCTTGATGGCGGGGGCGATCAAAGTATATACTGTGGAGGGGGGGCCCGGGTCGATTTACCGTGGGAGGGGGCCCGCATAGGTGTAACGGAGATTTGGGGGTGGGGGCTCCCCCAAACTCTTTTAGGGGGGGCTCTCTGGGAACCCCCCCAATCCCCCCCAGGACCCCCCACAACCCTCCCCAAAAAAATTTTTCTATTCTTTTAGTTTTTTCAATTCTTCAGCTGATAAATCTTGCACAGAAAGGTTGTCAGCCTTGGGGTGGAAATCTTTAGAACAACGTAGAGTTATTGCTGATTTAGTATTGCTGTATAAAATCGTTCATCAGAATGTTGACTGCGAACTATTTGAAATGTTTGAATATACTGCTGTGTTTTTTTTTCGTCAAAAATTTTTGCGAACTTTTACGCAGACCTCCAAATTTTTTTTTGCGGAATTTCGCAGAAATTGCGGAACCGCCGAAATGCTAATAAAACACTTGCATAACAGTGCTGAGAATTGCAGCATTTAAAGTAGAAATATTTGTCATTTACAAACTTAAATAATTTATCGTAATATAATTATTATTATTTATAGTAATGTCGTAATAAATTTTTTCTTATATATATACGAATGATATAGCATATTATGTATGAACGTAAATTATAAATTGTAAGTAGATACGTATATCATAGGGGTCGCGGCAGCGACCCCTATAATATGTGTGAAAAGTGGCTGGAGACAGTGTAAAATAAGCTGCGCAGAAGCTGCGCAAAATCCTGCGCAGATCCTGCGCAGATTTCATGCGCAAATTGTAGAGCACATCGAGTTTAGTATGTCTGTGAAGTTTCAGCCCCGTATCACTTACCGTTAAAAATTTGCGCCCCGGACCGGTTATGGCGGCGATTTTTTTTTTTTTCCGGTTTCTCCTATTTGATGGTTGTATTGTACATAATGTTCGCCGCTTTCACGTGATCTGCAGCGGTGGGCCAACCTAAAGGGCTATGGGGTCTAGTAGTACCCTCTAAAGAATTTAAGAATCACAACTTTTTTTGCGCGCAGCTGCGCCACAGTTCCGCAGTGGCGCCGCAAAGTCGGCTCATAGCGAAAAGTGACCATTTTTATGGTCGTCGCTCAGGTCGAACGTTACGAGCTGGAGCCGATTTCTTTTTATATTCAGAAATTACATATATTGAACTAACTAACGATCCAGGTTGCGTTTCTCTATCACTTCCCTAGCGACCACAGTGGCCCGGTCAAAAATGGCGAAAAATTCGAAAAATGAAAAATCGAAATTTCTCGCTATCTATTTAACTTTGAACACTCAAATCTTCCATACGATGGTTTTCTGGCACGGAGAATCGATTCCCGCAGTCAGTTTTACCGTCAGACCCACCCATCTTGCTGGGCTGGCTCCACTTTGCCGTCGGGAGGGTCAAGTCGGAAACCGCTTCCTGGAGGTCCATAGTAGGCTTTACCTGGCTTCTCAAAAACTTTGTCTATAGGGGTTTTCTGGTGCGCCCAGCTCATTCCCGGTGTCCTTTTTGCCGTAGGACTCATCCATCTTGCTGTGCTGGTTCCACTTTGCCGTCTGGAGGGTCATGTCGGAAACCGCTTCCTGGAGGTCCATAGTAGGCTCTACCTGGCCTCTCAAAACTTTGTCTATAGGGGTTTTCTGGTGCGCCCAGCTCATTCCCGGTATCCGTTTTGCCGTCCGACGTACCTATTTTGCTGGGCTGGTTCCACTTTGCCATTTGAAGGGTCAGTCGGGTGGGGGGTCAACTGGTCGAAAATAAAATTTTTCAAAAGTGGTCAAATTTGGTACCAAATGAAAGCCCTAAGCGAGCTGAGCAACTTTTGTCATAGAACTGCATGCTCAAAGTGGCTGTAGAGTGCTGTGGTGGGTGGGGTGGGGTGGGGACTTAGGCGATTTTCGGTCAAAATGAAAGTTTTCAAAAGTGGTCAAATTTGGTACCAAATGAAAGCCCTAAGCGAGCTGAGCAACTTTTGTCATAGAACTGCATGCTCAAAGTGGCTGTAGAGTGCTGTGGTGGGGTGGGGTGGGGACTTAGGCGATTTTCGGTCAAAAATGAAAGTTTTCAAAAGTGGTCAAATTTGGTACCAAATGAAAGCCCTAAGCGAGCTGAGCAACTTTTGTCATAGAACTGCATGCTCAAAGTGGCTGTAGAGTGCTGTGGTGGGGTGGGGTGGGGACTTAGGCGATTTTCGGTCAAAAATGAAAGTTTTCAAAAGTGGTCAAATTTGGTACCAAATAGACCTAAGCGAGCTGAGCAACTTTTGTCATAGAACTGCATGCTCAAAGTGGCTGTAGAGTGCTGTGGTGGGGTGGGGTGGGGGTGGGGACTTAGGCGATTTTCGGTCAAAAATGAAATTTTTCAAAAGTGGTCAAACTTGGTACCAAATGAAAGCCCTAAGCGAGCTGAGCAACTTTTGTCATAGAACTGCATGCTCAAAGTGGCTGTTGAGTGCTGTGGTGGGGTGGGGTGGGGACTTAGGCGATTTTCGGTCAAAAATGAAAGTTTTCAAAAGTGGTCAAATTTGGTACCAAATGAAAGCCCTAAGCGAGCTGAGCAACTTTTGTCATAGAACTGCATGCTCAAAGTGGCTGTAGAGTGCTGTGGTGGGGTGGGGTGGGGACTTAGGCGATTTTCGGTCAAAAATGAAAGTTTTCAAAAGTGGTCAAATTTGGTACCAAATGAAAGCCCTAAGCGAGCTGAGCAACTTTTGTCATAGAACTGCATGCTCAAAGTGGCTGTAGAGTGCTGTGGTGGGGTGGGGTGGGGACTTAGGCGATTTTGGGTAAAAAATAAAATTTTTCAAAAGTGGTCAAATTTGGTATCAAATAGAAGCCCTAAGTGAGCTGAACAACTTATGACATGGAACCATCCACCAATATTTGCTGTGCCAAATAGCGTCACGTGCCCATGAAACTTTTGTCTTTACTTCTTCAACCGGAATTTAAAGGATATATATACCTATTTATATTTATTATATATTTAAAGGATATATATATATATACGATACAGCCAGCACACACATATTATCCTCTTTTGTGCGGAGCATTTTTGTTACTTGTATATATATATATATATATATAGTGTGAATGGATGGATTATGAACGTTGTCACGTAAGAAAATATTATATAGGTATAGTACGAGTACGTATCAACGTATGTATGTATGTAATTTATAAAACCTGATTTACTGATGCTGCAAGCAAGTTCATAAATTTAGCACCACATTAGTGAATAACAAATGGACAGTGATGTAATTTCCGCCCACGTGTAAAGCTAGCTAATGCTTGGCTTCTTAATGGGCGGGAAGCTACAGTTAACGCTGTTAACTTTGAACTATTTGCTGTGACACTATGTCTAGGAAACAGTTTAAATGTTCAACAGGGAGGGAGGAAGGGTCACAAACTTTTATATTATGTACGTAATACATAAGTATACGATGTCTAATAATGCTTTAATTGTTATAGTTAAATTGGGTCTGTAAATAATGACTAATCGAGCTTCTGGTCAGAGCTTTATTACATCGTTCTTTGTAACTTCGCAGGAAGGGCTAACATATGCTGAACCTGCAGAAGAAGGGGCTGCAAATTTTGCTGGCCCTGACGTACAAATGGCTGACGCTGTTTCAGAAAATATAGTTGAGGACGAGGATCAGGAAATAGTCAGTTCTGAATCTGAAACAGAACAGGCCTCCGGTCAACCAGCCAAAAAAAAGAAAAAAGCATTCCAAACTTTCCAAGATAAATGGTTAAACCTTTATCCTTGGCTGACCGTTAGCCCCGACGAGAACAAGGTTTCCTGTAGCACCTGTAGTGCCGCTGGAAAAATGATTGGTGTAACAGATTGGATTCATGGAAAGCCAATGCCTGCAGGGGGGTGGCGAAATGAGTATTTTAAGCGGCACCAAAACATGAAACGTCATCAGCAGGCTGTAAAGTGTCTGAAGCAGCGTGAACAGCTGCCTAAGTCCATGGAGGTTGCTGCTCAAAAGGGCGCCGAAGGTTGCTACCGCCTCATGAAAAATGTGCTGTTTACTGTTCAAAATGAGATGCCAATCTTGAAAGCTACAAAACTCCATGATTTGATTGACAGTCAGCTGCTCAGTTTTGCAGGAGAGGTGACAAAAACTGGCTTATAATAATACATCTATTTTAATATATTTCTTGTTTTCCATATTTTTTATATTCGAAATTGAGGCGGTAGCAGTTTAACCCTCCCATCCACCCAAAAATTTTCACTAAGGCAGTGTTGACTGTTTTATGTTGCAGACCGAAAAGCCTGGCGGTGCACATCTGCCGGGAAAGCATCGATCAAATTTTTCATCATATACTTACCTCGACGCAATGAATGAAACTGTTTTGACGGATGTTATAGACATGCTAAAGGTAGAATATATATGTATACATGATACAGAAATTAAGTAAGATGAGTGTTGTTGCACATAATGAGTTGACAGTTATTTATGGAACAGTTGAGGGTTACGTAGTCGTAGCTAATAGTCCTGCGCGTTTCAAGTTTGTAACATGCTGAACATTTTGTGTGGTAGATTCAGTTTCTTTTCTTTCTTTCCTTCTTCCTTCCTTTCCACGCACTTCAGTTTTGTCCCTAAATATTGTAGGGAGCAGCCTGTTTTTCTATTCACGTGGACGAGTCAACCGATCTAAATTCTCGAAAGATGCTGCTGGTTTACATTCAAACCGTTGATATGGCTTCAGGTGAAGCCAAGCAGCATTTCTTGACGCTGCTGGAATCCGACGGAACGAAGGGAAAACAAATTGCTCGACAAATCTTGCAATTTTTCGAAACGCATGCTGTAGATCCAATTAAACTTGTGATGTTCACTTCGGACGGGGCGTCAGTAATGCTCGGGCCAAGAAAGGGAGTTGCGGCCCGTATTAGAAAATATTCGGGAAATAATCATATGATCAGTCTTCATTGCGTAGCTCACAAGGAAGCCTTGGCTGTCAAGGATGCATATAAAGTATATATCAAATTAACTCAGATGGTATATATAATGCAGAAATGGATATTTCAATCATTTACTTTTACGTATCATATTATTCGCCCTAGCATTCAAGTAGAATTTTATAAATTGTTGGTCCTTTCGCGAAAGACCACGACATATAATATATAAACATATTTAGTGCACATAGTTTTTAGGACAATCCAACTTGCCAGGACTTCGAGGACAGTTTGGCAAGACTAATAGCTCATATTTCCACGAGTAAACGGGTTAAGGAAATAAAGGAGTTGGCAGAAGCCCTTGAGGCCGACTTTGTACGACCAGAAAGAATTCGAGACATACGGTATCTATCTATCTATCTATCTATCTATCTATCTATCTATCTATCTATCTATCTTTCTAATCTGTCCGTCTGTCTGTCTTTTAATCTTATCTGTCTTTCTAAATTTACATTTACAAACCGCGAATATGGGTTGTTCGGCGAAGCTGTGCCCATATTAATTCGCTCGCAACCTAGTCCTCTTCTATTTTTGAACCTAGCCCCATATTAGGCATTTTTAAGACTAGTCCTCTCTTGATTTTGCAACCTCACCATCACCCATATTACTTTTTTCATGCTCCAGAGGAGCATTTTTATTTCTTGTCCTTCTGTCATTTTAAAGGATCCCTTTCCAGCAATGCGGTAATGGATACAAAGGAGCTTGAACAGTGCCGTAGGTAGAGCAGAAAACTGATTATATAAATATACAGTACCACTGAATTCTCACCTCCGCCCCAAGCTTCGGCCGCTGCTGCAACCTGTGTTTGTGGGTAGTATAAGGATAAAACTTTTTCGCCTCCCCAAAGAGTTCGACAGTATGCCCATCGTGTTCAGCGACACGGATTTACTATATGGATACCTCCATAGGGCCGAAAAACGTTGTTTTAGGCGGTTTGACCAGTGGTCAGTAGGCACCATAGACCATAGTGACCAGTGGTCACTTCCCTCGATTTCGGCAATATGCCCTTTGAAGCGAGCGTAGGCGATTTACAATATATGCCCCCAACCAAAACGCCGAAAAACGCTGTTTTAAGGGGGTTGACCACTGGTCAATAGGCCCCATAGACCGTAGTGACACTGGTCACTTCCCCCGATTTCGGCAATATGCCCATTGAAACGAGCGTAGTCGATTTACTATATATGCCCCCGACCAAAACGCCGAAAAACGCTGTTTTAAGGGGGTTGACCACTGGTCAATAGGCCCCATAGACCGTAGTGACACTGGTCACTTCCGTCGGTTTCGGCAATATGCCCATTGAAACGAGCGTAGTCGATTTACTATATAATATGCCCACGAACAAAACGCCGAAAAACGCCGTTTTAGGCCGTTTGACCAGTGGTCAATAGGCCCCATAGGCCGTAGTGACCACTGGTCACTTCCGTCGGTTTCGGCGATATGCCCATTGAAACGAGCGTAGTCGATTTACTATATATGCCCCCGAACAAAACGCCGAAAAACGCCGTTTTAGGCCGTTTGACCAGTGGTCAATAGGCCCCATAGGCCGTAGTGACCACTGGTCACTTCCGTCGGTTTCGGCGATATGCCCATTGAAACGAGCGTAGTCGATTTACTATATATGCCCTCGAACAAAACGCCGAAAAACGCCGTTTTAGGCCGTTTGACCAGTGGTCAATAGGCCCCATAGGCTGTAGTGACCAGTGGTCACTTCCGTCGGTTTTGGCGATACGCCCATTGAAACGAGCGTAGTCGATATACTATATATGCCCCCGAACAAAACGCCGAAAAACGCCGTTTAAGGTCGTTTGACCAGTGGTCAATAGGCCCCATAGGCTGTAGTGATCAGTGGTCACTTCCGTCGGTTTCGGCGATACGCCCATTGAAACGAGCGTAGTCGATTTACTATATATGCCCCCCGAACAAAACGCCGAAAAACGCCGTTTTAGGTCGTTTGACCAGTGGTCAATAGGCCCCATAGGCTGTAGTGACCAGTGGTCACTTCCGTCGGTTTCGGCGATACGCCCATTGAAACGAGCGTAGTCGATTTACTATATATGCCCCCGACCAAAACGCCGAAAATCGCTGTTTAGAGTGAGTTTTCCCAACTTTGACCCTGGGCGAGGAACCACGGGAGCCATGCT
Organism: Trissonchulus latispiculum; assembly: GCA_030248195.1. Taxonomy (NCBI): domain Eukaryota; kingdom Metazoa; phylum Nematoda; class Enoplea; order Enoplida; family Ironidae; genus Trissonchulus; species Trissonchulus latispiculum. Next base: position 66,868 of record JASAND010007212.1, on the reverse strand, counting down.
GACCAGTGGTCACTTCCGGCGGTATCGGCAGTATGCTCATCGTTTTCAGCGACCCCGATTTACTATATATGGGCACCACCCCAAGACCGAAAAACGCCATTTTTAGTGACTTTTATGCCATTTCTAGTAAAAGTGGGACTTAGAAATTTTTCGCCCAAACAGGCCAAAAAAATGCAAAGTTTGGGCCCATCTCCTGAAAGCTAGGGAGCAAAATTAAAAAATCCCCCTCGTTACTTTATGCTCCCCTACTGGTAATTTTCAACAAAAGATACTAGACCTCTCCAGCTTCTACCCAGTTCTAGAAAAGTGTGACCAAAATTTGCGAAAAATAGCGAAAGTCCGACTTTGGGACCTTGGCACAGAGCCAAAATTGGCCAGGTGCCAAAATGACCAAAAAAAGGTAGCATGGGGGGATCCTGTCTACCAAGATATAATAGTAGTATGGTGCCAAAATGCCCACATCGTTCCAACACTTCGCCGTAAAATGCATTTCCAATAAGCGTTATTCACCGAGAAAAAAAAACAAACGCACGGTAACTATCGCCTAGTGCAAAAATTCGAAGTTTCGAATTCGAACCAAAAGTATGGTGGTACTTGTAGTACTACTCGAGTTGTTTACGATGGTAACTTTTTTACCACTCCCGGACCTCTAATTAGCTGGCACCAGGCCAACACGGTCTCCAGGGGGCCGCGCAGACGCCTTTTTACCCATATTATTGGCGGTGGACACATTTTTGAATGACCGCGACCGCACGCGATCACGCCCACCTCTCGCATGAAATTTGAAAGACTGCACTGACCACAGTTTGAAAAGTTAACTGTTAACTGACTCTATAGCCGAAATAAGCTAAATCTTTATTCTTGAGGTACGGGCTCATTTAATAGTCTAAACCTTAACAAATTTAATCTATTTTCACTAAAAATTGGAACTGCAAATTAGAATAAAAAGGTACGAGAGGTATATACATACAAAGTGCATATAACCAGAGCAGTTGATTTTGAAAAATCAGATATCGCCAAATTTCGACATCTGAAATAGGCGCAAAGCGGTATTATATCTTCGTATCATCAGATTTTGAACTCTGAAATGACAAATTCTGTAACTGGCCGCATTAGGTTGCTCTTAACATAGATTTTATTGATTTTACTCGTGCATTCTATTCCGGCATTTGCTGGGAGGAATTAATGTTCAGCATTTCAGGTTTTCGAAAATTCAAAGATTGGTGGAAACATAATTAACCATCTTGGAAATCATTAAACAGTTTGCAAAAATCCAATTTAAATTTCAAGATTTTGACAAATCTAGTTTTCTGAAATATCGAAATGAAATATATATATATATATATATACGTATCTGAAATATTGAAAAATAGCCAAGATAATTTAAGCTCTCTGCAAGATGTCCCTTTTGAAGCCGAATCAAATGCTTTTGTTTCCTGAAAAATATTAACAAAATTACTTTTGCATTTTCTCATGTATATATATAACTCTCTGTTAATACAGGTAAGACACCCAAAACCAGAGGAGTTGCAACTAACACGTTCAAAGCTTCATAGTTGCGTAACTTGCAATTCATGGTATACACGGATGCAGGAGAGGAGTCTTTCGCATTATTCCCCCCAGGTGTCCGAAGAAATAAGATTTGAGAAAATTAGAAGAAATGTGGTAGAAAGGAAGTAGAAATTTGGTAGGGGTAGGTTTTCGGACCTGCTGATTTCAAAAATTTTAAAATTCAGGTTGGATAGGGGACCAAGGCGATTAAAAAATTTTGACCGACCCCAGAAGGAGCCAGAGCCCATACTACGGTAAATTGTCTAATTTACAGCACTCTTGAAATTCCAACTTACGAATTTTTCTGCTGCGTATTTCGGTGGGTATTTTGTTTTCAACTGTATATTTTTAAGCTCGACTGCGTAACTAAATACTAAATAAAACCGTGGAAGATATCACAAAAGATTGATCTACATACGTATATACATAATTAACTAAACTAAATTAATTAAGTAAAAGGAAAGATTTGGAAAATTAAGCTTTCAATCGGATGCGAAAGCACAAGATTGTGATTGCAGACAAACACTTGTCGGAGAAGCAGAAAATTTCAAAAGCCTGGATAAAAGCAGACACTACACATTATCTCAGATACGTATTAATACTGAAATAATCCAAAACTGGATAAAAATAATGAAAAAATAGGAAAAAATAGGAATTTCCATCAAAAATAGGAAAAAATAGGAATTTCTAAGAAAAATAGGAAAAAATAGGAAAAATAGGAAGAGTAGGAGGCCTGCAGACGGCAAAACGGACACCGGGAATGAGCTGGGCGCACCAGAAAACCCCTATAGACAAAGTTTGGAGAGGCAAAGTAAAGCCTACTATGGACCTCCGGGAAGCGGTTACCGACATGACCCCTCAGACGGTCAAGTGGAACCAGCCCAGCAACTTGGGTTACTCGGGAAGCAAAACTGCTGGCGGGAATCGATTCTCCGTCCCAAAAACCCTTTGTAGGCAAAATTTGAGCCGCCCATGTAGCAAAATAAGCGAAAAAATTAAGTTCAAAGTTCGACCCAAAATTCACAAACTTTGGCCTGCCAGTACCGAAAAATTACGCACAGAGACGGAAAATCATATAGCATTTGAACGACCCCGATATGTGTACTGTTTAACCATATAGTCAGTATTGCCCATATATAGCCCAGTCTGACTTATTAAGGCGCCTTTGAAGCATACTTTTTGGCCATTTTAGCGTTTTGGCCGACTTTGGCCCCCAGCCAAAAATAAATTCCGGCTCCGCGAGGCATAAAAACTAGCTTATTTTCTTATTTTCGATTTGTACAACAAGAATATATATATATGGGTTTCATAAGCAAAAATTTTTCTATCTGTAGTTATTCAAGCTACAAAACCCCCTTATGAGACATCAAAAGCGAGAAACCGGAAAAAAAGAAAAAACACAATTTTCGTAAGCGATTTTTGGCGCAACTTTTTAACGGAAAGTGGTACGGAGATGAAACTTGGCAAATATACTAAACTCGACACGTACAATTTTTTGTGCACATAATCTGCGCAGGATCTGCGCAGCTTCTGCGCAGCCTTGCTTTACACGGTCATTCGACCATTTTCACTCATATTATAGGGGTCGCTACCGCGACCCCTATGATATGCTGAAATGCAAAAAATGCAATTTCGCAATATAGCTTGGTCTTAAAATGCCTATCTTTCGAAAAAAACTGCAATTTTCGCAATTTTGCAGAAAAACTAATTTCTGCGCCAAAAAAATCTCGACACTGGCAAAAGATTCGAAGTAACATTTGGTATCATTCGAAAGCTTTATACATATACCGTGTCACTGTGGAATTAGAATTTTTAGTTAGGCCTTCTATTTTTTATAATTATGTAGGGGCGCGATAGCGCCCCTACATAATATGGGTGTAAAGGCGTCTGCGCGGCCCCTGGAGACCGTGTGGGCCTGGTGCCAGCTAATTAGAGGTCCGGGAGGGGTAAAAAGGTTACCATCGTAAAGTACTCGAGTATATAGTACTACAAGTATCACCATACTTTTGGTTAAAATTCGGAACTTCGAAATTTTGCACTAGGCGATAGTTACCGTGCGGTTGTTTTTTTTCTCGGTTAATAACGCTTATTGGAAGTGCATTTTCTAGCGAAGTGTTGGAACTATGTGGGCATTTTGGTCCAATGCTACTATGATATGTTGGTAGACAGTATCCCCCCATGCTACCAAACGAAGGTCATTTTGGCACTCGGCCAACTTTGGCTCTGTGCCAAGGCCCTAAAGTCGGACTTTCGCTATTTTGGCACTTCGGTTGAAATCAACTTTTTTTCACAGGCTAGCAGCTAGATCGGTTTGGTTTATTTTATTTGAATATTTGGGACTATGCGCTCAAAGTAACGAGGGGGATTTTTTAATTTCGCTCTGTAGCTTTCAGGAGATGGGCCCAAACTTTACATTTTATCACCTGTTTTCACGAAAAGTTTCTAAGTCCCACTTTTACTAGAAATGGCCTAAAAGTCGCTAAAAATGGCGTTTTTCGGCCCTCTGGTGGTACCCATGTATAGTAAATCGGGGTCGCGGAAAACGATGAGCATACTGCCGAGGTCAGTGGATGTGACCCTGACCCACAGCGCCCACCCACAGTGGGTCCGGTGTGGGTCAAAAATTAAAGTCTTCAAAAGTGGTCAAGTTTGGTATCAAATGAAAGCCCTTGGCGAGGCGATCAACTTTTGTCATTATGCCACCCATAAAAAGTGGACCCACCGACCTGTGGGTGGGTCCCCACCCACGGTGGGTCCGGTGTGGGTCAAAAATGAAAGTCTTCAAAAGTGGTCATGTTTGGTATCAAATGAAAGCCCTTGGCGAGGCGATCAACTTTTGTCATTATACCACCCACGAAAAGTGGCTCCACCGACCTGTGGGTGGGTGCCCCACCCACAGTGGATCCGGTGTGGGTCAAAAATGAAAGTCTTCAAAAGTGGTCAAGTTGGGTATCAAATGAAAGCCCTTGGCCAGGCGATCAACTTTTGTCATTATACCACCCATAAAAAGTGGACCCACCGACCTGGTGGATGGGTGCCCCACCCACTGTGGGTCCGGTGTGGGTCAAAAATGAAAGTCTTCAAAAGTGGTCATGTTTGGTATCAAATAAAAGCCCTTGGCGAGGCGACTTTTGAGCTTTTGAGGACTTTTGAGGCGACCCATGGCTGCTGGAGATAGCCGGAAGGTTAAAATTTTGCATACAAATTGCCTACGGCATTTTTCAAGCTCCTTATATAAATAAGCACACTACTGGAAAGGGAACCTTTAAAACGACAGAAGGACAAGTAATTAAAATGCTCCTCCGGAGCATGAAAAAGTAATATGGGTGGTGGTGAGGTTGTAAAATCAAGACAGGACTAGTCTTAAAAATGCTTAATATGGGGCTAGGTTCAAAAAAAGAAGAGGACTAGGTTGTGGGCGAATTAATATGGGCACAGCTTCGCCGAGCAACCCATATTCGCGGGCTTTCACGCTTCGCCATGGCGATTTTCATATACAAAGCAATTAATGTCAGTCAATAACAACAATTCCAGCAGTTCAACAATCGCTGCAAGTTGCTTGATAAAAAGTTAGATTAGCTAGGTATATATATATACGTAAACTATATATATAGTAATTTGGTTGTGCTGGACTACGGCAAGCAACGAGAAAAAACCAAGGCTATGATTGTAAAGCTAGCGGTTCAATGGAAATAGAAGATCGTCGGAGAGAGTCCTGAAATTATCGTTGAAATATAGACTTTTCTTGTAAACGGTTAAAATGCACAGTAAATATTAAGAGTTTGTTGAAAGAAATGTTTGCTTCCATTAAAACTCGTTAATCAGAGTTGTATATATACAGTACCCTGCACGAGAAGGGTAACACTTGACGAAATCGTGAAGTTGGCGATACTTCGTGTGCTAATTGCGACATTCCTGAACATTGGCGAAAAGGGCGAACAGTTTACGAATATCGTCAACTTGACAATTTCGCCAACTGTAACCCTTCTCGTGCAGGGTACTGTTGAAAACCAAAAATTGAAAATTTTATCGGAAACCAAAATGAGCGATTGCCTAGTAATGCAATGATGTGTGCAAAGCGTTTGCAACATGGTGAAGCCACGGAAATTAATTATTCGGGATGGAGAGTCCTGAGTTGGTTTTTCCAACCTAACTTTTGCTACAGTGGTCACAGAGCCAAGCTTTTTATACCATTCGACGCAGAATCGCACGCTCTATCCAACGGTGGGTGTCCCGACGCGCCGCGACCTTTGCAGAAAAAGCTAGGCACCGGCAAACATGGAAGTCCTGCTTCAAAATGTGCCAACGAGACACGCGCCGAAGGCGCGCGCGGATGGCCGCGCGTGACGGCCCCCATCGCCGCGAAAAAGTGTTTAAACGAAAGAGAAGACTCTGCTGATTCAGGAACTGCTTAAATTATTGAAATCAGACGTCTGGTTAGCAAGATATGACCGTTTAAAGTTTTTGCTTCACTTTGTGAAAATCCATACAGTACCCTGCACGAGAAGGATAACACTTGACGAAATCGTGAAGTTGGCGATACTTCGTGTGCTAATTGCGACATTCCTGAACATTGGCGAAAAGGGCGAACAGTTTACGAATATCGTCAACTTGACAATTTCGCCAACTGTAACCCTTCTCGTGCAGGGTACTGTTGAAAACCAAAAATTGAAAATTTTATCGGAAACCAAAATGAGCGGTTGCCTAGTAATGCAATGATGTGTGCAAAGCGTTTGCAACATGGTGAAGCCACGGAAATTAATTATTCGGGATGGAGAGTCCAGAGTTGGTTTTTCCAACCTAACTTTTGCTACAGTGGTCACAGAGCCAAGCTTTTTATACCATTCGACGCAGAATCGCACGCTCTATCCAACGGTGGGTGTCCCGACGCGCCGCGACCTTTGCAGAAAAAGCTAGGCACCGGCAAACATGGAAGTCCTGCTTCAAAATGTGCCAACGAGACACGCGCCGAAGGCGCGCGCGGATGGCCGCGCGTGACGGCCCCATCGCCGCGAAAAAGTGTTTAAACGAAAGAGAAGACTCTGCTGATTCAGGAACTGCTTAAATTATTGAAATCAGACGTCTGGTTAGCAAGATATGACCGTTTAAAGTTTTTGCTTCACTTTGTGAAAATCCATACAGTACCCTGCACGAGAAGGATAACACTTGACGAAATCGTGAAGTTGGCGATACTTCGTGTGCTAATTGCGACATTCCTGAACATTGGCGAAAAGGGCGAACAGTTTACGAATATCGTCAACTTGACAATTTCGCCAACTGTAACCCTATCGTGCAGGCTACTGTTGAAAACCAAAAATTGAAAATTTTATCGGAAACCAAAATGAGCGGTTGCCTAGTAATGCAATGATGTGTGCAAAGCGTTTGCAACATGGTGAAGCCACGGAAATTAATTATTCGGGATGGAGAGTCCTGAGTTGGTTTTTCCAACCTAACTTTTGCTACAGTGGTCACAGAGCCAAGCTTTTTATACCATTCGACGCAGAATCGCACGCTCTATCCAACGGTGGGTGTCCCGACGCGCCGCGACCTTTGCAGAAAAAGCTAGGCACCGGCAAACATGGAAGTCCTGCTTCAAAATGTGCCAACGAGACACGCGCCGAAGGCGCGCGCGGATGGCCGCGCGTGACGGCCCCATCGCCGCGAAAAAGTGTTTAAACGAAAGAGAAGACTCTGCTGATTCAGGAACTGCTTAAATTATTGAAATCAGACGTCTGGTTAGCAAGATATGACCGTTTAAAGTTTTTGCTTCACTTTGTGAAAATCCATACAGTACCCTGCACGAGAAGGATAACACTTGACGAAATCGTGAAGTTGGCGATACTTCGTGTGCTAATTGCGACATTCCTGAACATTGGCGAAAAGGGCGAACAGTTTACGAATATCGTCAACTTGACAATTTCGCCAACTGTAACCCTTCTCGTGCAGGGTACTGTTGAAAACCAAAAATTGAAAATTTTATCGGAAACCAAAATGAGCGGTTGCCTAGTAATGCAATGATGTGTGCAAAGCGTTTGCAACATGGTGAAGCCACGGAAATTAATTATTCGGGATGGAGAGTCCTGAGTTGGTTTTTCCAACCTAACTTTTGCTACAGTGGTCACAGAGCCAAGCTTTTTATACCATTCGACGCAGAATCGCACGCTCTATCCAACGGTGGGTGTCCCGACGCGCCGCGACCTTTGCAGAAAAAGCTAGGCACCGGCAAACATGGAAGTCCTGCTTCAAAATGTGCCAACGAGACACGCGCCGAAGGCGCGCGCGGATGGCCGCGCGTGACGGCCCCATCGCCGCGAAAAAGTGTTTAAACGAAAGAGAAGACTCTGCTGATTCAGGAACTGCTTAAATTATTGAAATCAGACGTCTGGTTAGCAAGATATGACCGTTTAAAGTTTTTGCTTCACTTTGTGAAAATCCATATGTTGAAAACCAAAAATTGAAAATTTTATCGGAAACCAAAATGAGCGGTTGCCTAGTAATGCAATGATGTGTGCAAAGCGTTTGCAACATGGTGAAGCCACGGAAATTAATTATTCGGGATGGAGAGTCCTGAGTTGCTTTTTCCAACCTAACTTTTGCTACAGTGGTCACAGAGCCAAGCTTTTTATACCATTCGACGCAGAATCGCACGCTCTATCCAACGGTGGGTGTCGTGAAGTCAAATCGTGAAGTTGGCGATACTTCGTGTGCTAATTGCGACATTCCTGAACATTGGCGAAAAGGGCGAACAGTTTACGAATATCGTCAACTTGACAATTTCGCCAACTGTAACCCTTCTCGTGCAGGGTACTGTATATGTTATTTACGCACCGTAACTAAATCTGAACACTGGTATACGTTTGTGTATGTGTATAACTTTTTCAGTCCGCGAATATGGGTTGCTCGGCGAAGCTGTGCCCTTATTAATTCGCCCACAACCTAGTCCTCTTCTTTTTTTGAACCTAGCCCCATATTAAGCATTTTTAAGACTAGTCCTGTCTTGATTTTACAACCTCACCACCACCCATATTACTTTTTCATGCTCCGGAGGAGCATTTTAATTACTTGTATGCAGTCAAACTTAGTGACCCCCATTTTTGGTCACCAAAAACGACAGATTTTAGCGATTTTCGGCAGTTCGCTAATTCAAAAATTCATTAAAACTTTTTGAAGGCCTAATTCAAAATTCTAATTCCACAGTGACACAGTATCTATTTCGAGGTTTAAATCGATACCAAATGTTACCCGGTATCTTACACCGGTTTCGAGATTTTTTTGGCGCAGAATTATAATCGACACTTTTTCGATTTCCTATGTTTAACACATGCATACCTCTACTTTGAGGTGAATTTTCTCAACAACCGTAAGAGATCCCACTTAAATTTTATAAACTCGTTAAAATATCCAACTTGGACAATAAAATATGTGAAAATGAGCAAAATCGAAGATGGTCGAAAAAATGACCCTATTTGGACCCCCCCCTTAAGTGGCCTTACTGACCTTTCTCAGTCCTACTTGACATTATTAGTATTATTATTACGTAAATAGCAACCTATTACTGACATCAAAAAACTCAGTAAGTTATGAGTATGTATTCTGTTTATATCTGTTAGTATTTTGCATTTGCTGTTACAACCTTTTGCTAATAAACTTTTGCATTTTTGTCAAGTAAAAGCATTTTGTCTGTTGTTTGTTATTTTTATGCCAAAAATCGCATTTTCAGCCATAGGTGTACCGACCACCTGTTTGGGTTGGGGGCATAGGTGTACCAGGCTACAGTTTACCTCCTGTGAGACCCCCCCCCCCACGGAGAGGCCAGACCCCCCACCCCCCATACCCGACCTCGACTACTCCCCCTAAGCCGAGCTCAGACCCTCCTCCCCATAGTTTCCCTGGAACTTAGGGTCTCCGGGGGGGGTTAGATCTTGTGATTTTGGTGGTAGACCCCCGAAATGTGATGGGGGGTACCCCCCCGAACCCCCCCCCAGAATTTGGACCTCAGAAATTTCGAAAAATGGCCAAAAAATGCAAAATTATCTGTAATTTAGCCTTTTCTTCAAAATAATGCTTGTTTTTAACGTTTTAGGCGATTTTGCACTGTTTTAAAGCGATTTTAGATCAAAATTTTAGAAAAACTTTTCAAAAATGACCATTTTTCGACCAGATTTAGCAAACTTTTGGGTCCAAAAATCGGTGGGGCGGGGGGTTCGGGGGGGGGGGGGGGGTAGCCAAAAGATGGGGGAGGGTAAGTCAAAAAATCTGGGGGGGTAAATTTGGTCGAAAAGGTTGGGGGATACCACTGGCGGATCCAGGATTTCGTGACGGGGGCGGTCAAATTTTTTTCGTCGGGGGGTCTGGGGGCGGAGCCCCCCAGAAGTTGAAAAAATTTTTTGTTCTTGCAATAAAATCGGTCTTCGGATCTTTAAATCTTTTCATTCTGGAGAACTGAGAAAATTTTTTAAAATTCTTGACATTTTTAGGCAAAAATGGAAATTTTCTGCGAAAAATCGGATGCATATTAAGCTTTTTCTTCATAAATGCACTAAATATGCGGTTAAAAAGCAGAAAATTCGCGCCGGTGGCGCGAAATTTTTTGGTTTTTTGCCCTTTTTCCTCTTTCTCTCCTTAATTTTTCCTACCATAGAATCGCGGCGGGGGGGCGGCCCCCCCCCCCCCCCGCCCCCCCCCTGGATCCGCCCCTGGGGGATACCCCCCTAAGGAAACTATGTCCCTCCCCCCCCTAAAATGGGGTCCAAACAGAAAAATGCTACATTTTTGCAAAAATGTTTGCAATTTTTCAAAAATTTTCTGAAACAATTGCCTAGAAATAGTTAAAAACGCTATAAAATAGGTTTTAAAACGGAATACGAGTGGTTTTTTATTAGATTTATGTCAAAAATAGTCGACTTTATGTCCAAAAAGGGCCATTTTTAGCTGAAAAAATTTGGGTACAGTTTGGGTACAGTTTTTTGAAAATTTCAGATTTTTGAGACCCCCAAGCCAGATTTGGACTTTTTACTCCCCCCCCCCAACCCAAACTGGTGGTACACCTATGGTTGGGGTGGGGGGGGAGTAAAAAGTCCAATTCTGGCTTTGGGGGGTCTAAAAAATCGGAAATTTTGAAAGAAAACTGTACCCCAATTTTTTCAGCTAAAAATGGCCCTTTTTTGACACAAAATCAAATGTTTTCGACATAAATCTACTCCAAAACTACTCGTATTGCGTTTTACAACCTATTTTTTAGCGTTTTTAATTATTTCCAGCCAATTTTTGCAAACAAATTTTGAAAAATTGCGAAAATTTTTGCAAAAATTTGGCATTTTCCCTTGTTTGGAGTTTGGACCCCATTTTAGGGGGGGGAGGGAGGTCTGAGCTCGGCTTGGGGAGGGGAGTAGTCGAGGTCGGGTATGGGGGGGGGTGGGAGGTCTGGCCTTCTTGTGGGGGGGTCTCACAGCATAGTTTCCCCAGGGGGGGTTGGGGAGGGTACCCCCACCCCCAAAATTTTCGACCAACTTTACCCCCTCCCAGATTTTTTTTACTATCCCTCCCCCCACTTTTAGTTATCCCCCAAGAACCCGCTCCCCGCACTTTTTGCGACCAAAAAGTTAGCTAAATTTTGGCAAAAATGGTCATTTTTTGAAATTTTTTTCTCAAGTTTTGGCTTAAAATCGGTTTAAAACGGTGTAAGACGCCTAAAACGATAAAAACAAGTCTTGTTTTGACAAAAAAAGCGTTAAAATACAGAAAATTTTGCGTTTTTAGGCCATTTTTTGAATTTTCTGAGGTCCGAATTTTGGGGGGGGGGTTCGGGGGGGTACTCCCCATTACATTTCGGGGGTCGACCACCAAATTTTCGAAGTTTGCCCCCCCAACCAAAATTTCCAGGGAAACTATGTCTCACAGGCATAGGTGTATGAGTCCCTCCTCCGCGATCAACAGGCTGGCTTTCGACGTGGTCGGGGATGTGTTGACCAAATTTATATTCTCAGGCGTTGTCTCGAACGAAGACTACGTCACGGACAGCCCACCGTCGTTTGTTTCATTGACTTTGCGGCTGCTTTTGATAGCATTCACCGTCAATCCATGTGGGCAATACTGCGGAAATACGGTGTGCCTGCTGTTTTTATCGACATCATCAGGGACATATACGAAGGGGCGTCGTCTGTTGTTCGTGTCGGGCAGGGAACATCCGGATCGTTCCCGGTTCTGTCTGGGGTTCGGCAGGGCTGTGTCCTCTCCCCTATGCTGTTCAACCTTGCCCTCAATTGGATTACTAGCCACTCCGTACTCCCAACTGATGGCGTTGTGTGCTCTGAATTTAACCAGATTGCAGACTTGGCCTAAGCAGATGATATCGCTGTGTTTGCACCCTCAGAACTGGAATGTCAGAATTTGGTGAACCGAATTTCCGACATGTCTGCTATGCTAGGCCTAAAGATCAAGCCTTCTAAAACAAAGGCGCTCTACTTCCATCTGGCTAACGAACCTCAACTGCAGATTGGACAGGCCCAGATTGAGGTAGTTAACTCGTTCACCTATCTTGGCTCCACCATCAGCGGCTTGCAGGTATCTGCTATTTGCGACATTGCAAACCGCATAGGAAAAGCCTCCCAAACCTTGCACAGGCTTAAAAAACCTGTGTTTGCAAGGGCCGATCTATCCATCAAACTTAAGATGAAGGTGTTCAATTCTGCTGTCATACCTATCCTTTTGTACGCCTCAGAGTCCTGGTCCTACAACAAAGTAGATCTTTCCAAATTGGAGGTTTTCCAAATGCATGCCCTGCGCTGTATTCTTGGAATAACGTTGCGGGACCGAGTGAGGAATACCGACATCCGAGCAAGGTGCTGCGACCAGCCGACAATCGAAGAGCTTATCCGACGGCGGCGTTTACGGTGGCTTGGCCATGTCGCTCGGATGCCAAATAACCGACTGTGCAAGGCCATCTGGCGACATCCGAAACCTGCTGAGTGATTTTCCTGGACTCTAAATCTGTGGTCCAGAAGCTCATTTCTGGCCCCGGCAGAGCGCGTTCTTCTGTAGAGACGGAAGTCTGGTCTCTACTTAAGGAAATCTGCTCTCCGGAAAACCGAACCGTGTCCATCTATTGGATCCCGGGACATTCCGGTGTCCCGGGTAATGACTGTGCGGACTCGCGGACTTAGGTTCCGCTCTAAGCCAGGATGAAGCTCCCATTGACCTGTCGTCGGCCAGAGCCCTGGTCCGAAAGCGCGAATATCAGCACTGGCAATCAAATCTGTTCTCAAAGACTTGGCTGTCCCGTCCTCCCTCCTCCTTCCATCAGGGAACAGTTCCCAAGCAGGGCTGAGAGAAGTGTCCTCTCCCAGCTTCGGGTCGGCGGGTTCTGTCCTGTCCTCAACTGGTACCTGCACCGAATTGGTGCCTCCGAAACTCCTTTCTGCCAGAATTGCCCAGGAAAAATAGATGACCTTAACCATGTCCTAATTGACTGCCCACAGGCGGATGCGGCCCGCCTCAGACACCTCGGTTCCAATCCTTCGCACCAGGTCCTGTGGGGTTCCCCGGGGGATGTAATTGCCTTTCTCCGGGAATGCGGGCGCCTATCAGGTGTCAGGATCAATTGACATTTGCCAACGATCGGAAGCACAACAACAACAACAACGACAACCTGCTGAGTGGCGATGTACTAGAAATGCCGCCAAACGCACCTGGGACACTCTTGTGGAAAAAGATCTTGATTGGCTAAGAACTACATATGGTTCGGTAGTTTGGAGCAACTCCTCAACGAGCATAATTGAAGATCTGGCTTCAGACCGGGCTCAGTGGCGGCGTATTGTATGGGGACACGCCATAGCGGATGCTGATCCTGCTCTCCGGCGTTAAGTCGTTAAGTCAAGTAAGTCAAGTAAGGTGGGGGGGTTGGGGGGGTAGCCCCCCAGCCATTTTTTCAACCCCCCCCCCCCCCCCCAACTGGGGGGGGGGGTAGGGAAGGGTGAAAAACGGCCAAAAATTGGGTAATTTTAGAGTAAATTTTGCAAAAATTTTCAAAAATGTCCAAATTTTTGGCTTAAAATGTCTATTATTGCGAGGAATATATACACATTTTTAACTGTATTATGAACTTTCTGACTCATTATTGACCTTATTTTGGACTTGGAAAATGGAAACATGTTGGCAATCAAGTTTTCGAGTTTAAAAACCATGTCTAATGTCAAAATCACTTCATAGTTGAATGTTCATTGGCATTAGAAACGGCTGAAAATGCGATTTTTGGCATGAAAATTGAAAAATTTTTTTGGGGGAGGGTTGGGGGGGGTCCTGGGGTGGTTGGGGGGGGTCTCCAGAGGGCCCCCCCAAACACCTATGCTCACAAGGGGTAAACTGCAGCCTGGTTACACCTGTTTTCAGCCGTCTCCAATGCCAATGAACCATGAAGCAATTTTGACATCAAACATTGTTTTTAAACTCGAAAACTTTATTTCCAACATGTTTTCAAGTCCAAAATAAGGTCAATAATGAGTCAGAAAGCCCATAATACAGTTAAAAACGTGTATTTCTAGAAATGAGAAACACTTTAAGCCGAAAATTTGGACATGTCTGAAAAATTTTGCAAAATTTAGGATCAAGTCAACCAGGGGGGGGGGGGAAATCAGAAACGCATTTTATGCAATAAATTTGATATTTCTGTGCTCAGGACGACGAGACGAGTCTATTGGTACCAAAATTTTCCACTTTTAAAAATTTTGTTTGGCGACCTTTTTTTTGATCTTTACGTGTTAAAGGGCCCTAAGCCTAAGCCTTAGCCTCAGCCTAAGCCTGACACTAAGCCTAAGCCTCAGCCATGTGTTAAACATAGGCACTGATATACCCATAAAGTGTAGATTTGATTTTTCAGTGTCTGGGATTCCCCCCCCCCCTGGTTGACTAGTGCCAAAATTTACCCTAAAAATACCCAATTTTGGCCGTTTTTCGCTCCTTCGGCGCGACTACCCCCCTCCCATTGGGTGGGGGGAGGGGGGAACGTCCATAGTTTCCTTTGGGGGGGGGGGGGGGGGGTTGAGGGGTTTCCCCATAGTTTCCTTTGGGGGGGGGGGGGGGGGGGGGGGTTGGGGGGGGTATCCCCCCCAAAATTTTTGACCAATTTTACCCCCCCCCCCAGAATTTTTGACTTGCCCTCCCCCAACCTTCGGCTACCCCCCCCCCCCCCACCCCCCCCCCCCAGCGATTTTCGGTCCCAAAAAGTTAGCTAAATATGGCCGAAAAATGGTCATTTTTTGAAAAATTTTTCTAAAATTTTGACTTAAAATCGCTTTAAAACGGTGCAAAAACGCCAAAAACGATAAAACAAGCCTTGTTTTGACGAAAAAAGAGTTAAAATACAGAAAATTTTGCGTTTTTAGGCCATTTTTCGAAATTTCTGAGGTCCGAATTCTGGGGGGGGGTTGGGGTGTGGGGGTTACCCCCCATCACATTTCGGCACTTATTTAGATGGGGGGGGGGGGCAATTTTTTCGCCTTGGTCCCCCCTTATGGTTCGAAAAATTTTTTTGTCTCCGATTTGGCTGAGAAGTTGCCCTTAGGGTAAATCGAGGTCGCTGATTTCAAAAATCGAATCGAGAGATCGATCAGTAAAATCGATCGATCAAAATCGATCAAAAAATTTTTTGTCTCCGATTTTTGCGAAAAGTCGCCCCTAGGGTAATTCGGGGGCGCTGATTACGAATCTGCAGTCGAAATTTCGATCCGAGCTGCCAAAATCGATTTATTGACATATATGTTTTTGGAAAATCGACGAAAATTGATTTTTGTGGGGGCAGGATCAATTTTTATAAAATGTCGACTGCAGATTCGGAATCAGCACCCCCCGAATTACCCTAGGGACGACTTTTCGCAAAAATCGGAGACAACAATGTTTTGATCGATTTTGATCGATCGATTTTACTGATCGATCGATCGATCGGATCGATCTCTCGATTCGATTTTGAAATCAGCGACCTCGACTTACCCTAAGGGCAACTTCTCAGCCAAATCGGAGACAAAAAATTTTTTTCGAACCATAAGGGGGACCAAGGCGAAAAAATCGCCCCCCCCCCCGCCCCCCCCATCTAAATAAGTGCCCAAATTTCTTTGGGCGACCACCAAACAACCAATATTTAACCCCCCCCCCCCCAGACCCAAAGTTCCAGGGAAACTATGGGTATCCCCCCCAAAATTTTTGACCAAATTTACCCCCCCCCCCCAGATTTTTTGACTTACCCTCCCCCCACGTTTGGCTACCCCCCCCCCCCCCCCCCCCCCAACGATTTTTGGACCCAAAAAATGGACATTTTTTGAAAAATTTTTCTAAAATTTTGACCTAAAATCGCTTTAAAACGGTGCAAAAACACCTAAAACGTTAAGAACAAGCCTTATTTTGATGAAAAAAGGGCTAAATTACAGAAAATTTTGCATTTTTTGGCCATTTTTCGAAATTTCTGAGGTCCGAATTCTGGGGAGGGGTTGGGGGGGTACCCCCATCACATTTTGGAGGTCAGCCAAGATTTACCCCCCCCAGACCCAAAGTTCCAGGGAAACTATGGGAACGTCCCCACCCCAGAAATTTCTGGGGGGGGGGTGAGAAAATGGCTGCGGGGGGGGAGGCTGAACAAAAGGATACCACCACCTTAAGGTGGTAGTACCACTACCGGGGTGGACTTTGAACAGATACTGTGAACCAAAAACTTAATCAATCGCTTTGAAATTAGGCATAATTGTTCTTTATTATGTTTTGCATCAGATGAGCTGATCTACGACGCTGCGGGGACTGGCTTGCTGTCTACACAATAGGGAATGTATTAAAAGCTTTAAACTTAAATATCTCCTTCAATCCTTTATGAAATCATTTGAGATTTTCAGTATATGGTTAGTTTACATATACGCTCAGGCCGTTTTTTTAGTTTTTCGCAAAAGTGAGTTTTCCGTTTTTTAGCGTGTTTTGAAAATTTGTAAAATTTATATCTTGCTTAATATTGCGTTTTTTCAAAAACCAAGAAAACGTCCTGAGCGTATGCTGATGCAAAACATATTTGCAAAATTTGGCCCATTTTGACTGAAGGAGTGACGAGAAAATCAAAAACAAAAATTGTGTAATTTTTCATTGTTTGCTTTGGTTTTCGAAATTTCCTATGCTTTCAAGCAGCTGCAAAGTGCTTTCTATTAAATAATGCACATAAATAACGCAAAAGGAACCGTTAAAACCCCATAGATTTAATTTTCGGATATACTGTTTTTACTTTACATTATGTGTGCAAACGGTCAACGTAATTGAGCTATATCAGCTATATATCAGCTATTCAGCTTCAACCGCTTGTAACTTTTGATAGAAACTACGTACAGAAGAGATATGCACATCATTTTAAAGCTCTTTTTATGCTCTTTCACATGGCATATTCAAATTTAGGATACAAGGCTTAAATAAAATTTTGATTATTTGCGCATGCGCTGAGCCATGATGGTAGCTAGCAAATTATGCACTCTCAGACACCAAAATTTTATGCAAAGATAGCCTGCCAACCAAACGTGTTTCACCACTAGTTTCGTCATGTTTGCTTCATTTATGCCATGATTAGGTCGAAAATCCCGCTAGTGGTACTACCACCTTAAGTTACGAGGCTTTTACTATAAATTTACCAAAATTTTACTGCTTTTTCAAATAATTTTACTACAATTTTTACCATGTTTTTCTATCTTGGTAGAATATAATAAGCAACAATATTAAAGTATTTTTACATGTTTTGAAGGTTATTCTAAAACAAAATCGGTTGGTTTTGGAAAAAAGTTAGTAAAAGTCTTGGCAAAAATGGTCATTTCTGAAAAACAGCTGGTCAAAGTTTCACAAACTTAAAACTGATAGCAAATTATAAAAGCAGCACGAAATTTAGTTTTTTTACGACAAATTTATGTATCTGCATTATTTTTAGATGTATCACAATGCCGCCATTTGTATACAATTTTGTTAGGCTCTTTGCTGTTTAAGGTGGTGATTCCTTTTGGTCACATATTGTTGGTTGGAGGCATAAATGAAGATGAAATTTGGCGAAACTTTCCGAAATAAGTTGTTTTAGTGTTCTAACACCCTGCGCGCAAGCCCGATTCAAAAATTCGAAATTTCCGGTCAGGGCGGTTTTTTCTAATTTCTGAAAGTTTGACAGCAGCTACACAGTTATGAATATATGCATTCGAAAGATATTATTGAGCTTCATATTTTTGCCCTTTAAAGTAACTTTCTATCTCTTTTCACTACCGTGAGATATACCCGATTTTCTTGTTTTTTGGCGTCGAAAACTTGTCATTTTTGCAGAAATCAAATAATCCAACATTTCTTGAACTACGCAAGCCGTAAAATCAAACTAAGGGCGTCGATACGAAGGTCACACAGGGACAAATTATCCGATGCATGATCGTCTTCCAATTGCTATCCTGTAGGCTGCTATCAGAAAAATATGGTTTTTGCAAAAACACGACCAATTTTTTCCAAAGATTGTGGAGCATTCACCATGCAAGCTGGAGGGCTGCTACTTACATTAATACGTTCTGCACAAATATACCCAGGGACGCTGTTTTAGTTGCCCCGATTGCTGCTTTCTAGCTAAAGTAATCGCTTGACAAATTAGGAAAAAGTAGGCGAAATACAGGTTACTCACACATTTCAGCTTATTTCTCTATAACGAAGAGCGATTTCACAATAAATAAAAAAATCGTCCCCAGCTATTTGATGGAGGTATCGAATGATATAACCGATGTCTCGCGAAAAAATTTACTTGAGCCTGCAAAAAATCTGGAAAATTATACTTCTTCGAAAATGTGTCAAAAAGATTTTTAAAAGGCAACATTCGTTTCATGGTATGCATTAAAAAGAGAAAATGTCAAGCTACATTTTGATATAAAAATGGCTTCTTAACTCCAAGTAATGAACGAGTAATAACGGTGCAAACTGTTGTGACCAAAGGGAATCACCACCTTAAGTTTACCAATATATATACACATTGAAACTGAGAGTATCCATCCAATTACATTAGGGTATATATATATATTCGTTAGGATTTTTCCAGGGGGGAGTTTTGCACAGATTGGTATTCAACATATGTACTTACTTTGTTGATACTTTGTTGAGTAGACGCCAATTAAGGGGGCGCTTCCATTATCGGGATTATTGATGTAAAATTTGGACTGATTGCTCAATTTTAAAGAAATCCCAACTGAAGTTACTTTGGTTGGCGGGGCATGTTTTGACAAAATTTCAGTAACTGAGACCATCTGCTTGGCTAGCTACCATTATGGCTTAAAAATCGAAATTTTATTAAAGCCCCAAACGATTAATTCGAATGCACTATGTGAAAGAGCATAAAAAGAGCTTTACAACGATGTGCATATCACTTCTGCACGTGGTTTCTATCAAAAGTTACAGGCGGTTGAATAATTGGCAAATTTACGTTGACCATTCTCATTTCGTTTAGCAAAGTAAAAACTAACAGTTCGAAAATGAATTCTAAAGGATATTTCATGATGCTTTTGTGTTGGATTTGTTTATTATTTTATAAAATGCACTACGCAACTTATTAAAATCATAATATATGTGCAAAACAAAAGCAATTAGAGCGAAATTTTCCAATTTAACTTTCTCATAAATGCTTCGACCAAAGTTGCTCAAATTTTGCATGTACGTTTATTAAAGAGGTACGCAGGGGCACTTTTTTCATTTTTTGTTTAAACCTTAAATTCCGTGAGATATCGACTTCTAAAGTTTTTGAACATTTATAAAATACTCAAAATTGCACAAATCAAAAAAATGAAAAAAGTGCCCCTGCATTAGGTCCGTTTATAGATTTGTGCAAAATTTGAGCTACTTTTATTTAGCCGTTAATGAGTGACACCATTTTGAAAATTTGAAATTATCCCTCTTGTGTAAGTTGCAAGCCAAGCAATAAATTTTTCAAACTCAGCAAATTACTAGTACTTAAGCACCAACTATCGTTGCTGAAAATTTGAAAGAGATTGATTGAGAATTGAATGCAGGAGAGCCGGTCCCGGTAATGGAAGCGCCCCCTTAAGTGACGATAATCTTGACGTGATGATAAACAGACTGTCTGAAGCTCAACTAGTCTGTGATGTCAGTGACCCAGGCCTGTAGACTGTTCCTGAGTCTGGTCGTAAAAGGAATGAAGCTCTTCATATGCTGTTGTGTCCTCGACTTGGGGATCAGACGACTGAGCGGATTGGGCCAACCACTAGTTGTCAGCTCACGGGCGGGTGGAGGCACGATGCAATGCAGGCACGAGGTGTCGGGGCTGTGTAGCAAAGAGTAAAACAGACTTAAGAAACCAACTGAATGGTGGAGAGCAATTGGGTCAAACTCTGTTGCACAGAGCCGACCAGCTCTAAGATTAACCGCTTCCGCGGTACGTAGAGCTTACTCGGGAAGACACAGACAGGCAGGCAATACTCGAGATGGGTCGAATAACAGCTTTGTAGATGTGCGACCGCGCACTAGGACACAAAGATAGCTTGCATCGCATGCATGCTTGGAAAATTCCGAGAAGCCTCCCGGTGAGGCTGGATTTAGTTGAGACGAATGGATCTCACGACAGATTAGAAGTGTAGGTGACACCGAGAAGCCGGAGACTGTCACAGTAGGGAACTGATGATTAACCCCAGGTCAGCGGGCACGCCAGGGATCTGTCCCGTTTTCTGGAGATCAAAAAACTCTGAGCGTTAGCCATTGAGCATCGGAGTTTCCACTTCTGCGCCCAACTTGCTGCTGACAGCAGGTCAGCTTCAATTAGTTCAAGAGCTGACTCTCTGTTTACGTTAGATGGAATGTTGACGTAAACCGTTACGTACATCATCAGCGTATATGAGACAGGGGCAACCGAGTTGGTCTGGTAGGTCGTTATTTGTAATATAGATAAGGAATAGACTCGGTCCAAGGATGGAGCCTTGCGGACCGACTGATTCACGCGGACCGACTGATACCTAGCGGTCAGATTGTTGCGTAACCGATTCAGCAAACGTCCAGTAATCCCGTAGGCTGCAAGTTTCCGAAGTAAACCAGCATGCCAAACTAAGTGTCAACCGCTGAAATGTCAAGTGCGACAAGGATTGAGTCACTGCCCCCTTCTATAGTTGGGACAGCAGAGGGTTACAGAGAGCAGTGGAACGTTTCTTGCGGAAGCCGAACTGCTGATCAGCCAGAAGTGAGTGATTCTCCAGGTAGTTCATTAGATGATAGTTAACGTATGACTCCATGATCTTAGAGACAGCGCATAAAAGAGCAACAGGCCTGTAGTTAGCCGGAGAGGAACGACTGCCTTTTTTGAAGATAATATATACATACGACACTGGTTTTCCATTCAGATGGTATCTGCTCCTTAGACAGCTACAATTCCCGAAGAGAATTGAAAAAGGAAATGACAGTTGGTTTGCGCATTCGCCTAAAACGATTGCTGGCATCATATCAGGGCCAGGACCTTTAGTGCGATCAGCAGTTTCCTGACAATCCGCGGCCGAGAGCCTTTCGTACTAAGGGATTCATTTGACCGTTGACTGAAGAAAAGCGGGTCGTCGCCGGATCTCCCGGGGCTGAGCGAAGAGCACTTTTCCAGAACAGTGGCAGTAAAGAGATCGGCCTTAGCCGAGTCGTCGAAGATAATTGAATTTCCTTTCGAGAGAGATTGGCGGTTGGTTAGAGCGATTAGTGATTCTGTTGACTGCCGACCACCAGCAACGACCAGTGGACTGGTCAAACCTGAGTGCCAGTTCAGAGGTAAATTCTCGTTTCCGGCGCCGAAGGGAGTTGCTGTAATTGTTGCGTATCCGAACGTATGCGAGCCTATCTTCCTCAGACAGTGTTGAATATGTATACGTGTATTATACGTATAACGTATATGATATTATACGTAATATCTATAGCAATGTTCACAAAAAATCAAAAATCGAATTTTTGCTGACAATTTCGCAAATGAAGTCCGATCGAAAAACTTGTGGTACGTATGCAACGGTAGTGACCCCCCCCCCCACATATGGTGCAAATTTCATGCCGGCAGCCCTTATTTAGCGTAAATAATAAAACATTTTGTGATCTTTTTGTGAACGAATTCACAATAAAATCACTTGCTCACAAAAAAATCACCACCGGATCTAATCTCAGGATACAGCTAGGAAACTTTTCTTTTCGCGCATAGAGCATGGTCCATAGTGTTATTATGTAAAAAAGTAAGCCCCAAAAGGAACAGTATTCCTTTGCACCCCTTTTCTTTATTCAATTGCGAAAATGTTTTGGGTGGAAGCCCTTTAAGGTGGTAGTACCACTACCGGGGTGAACTTTGACCAGACACTGTGAACTCAAAACTTAATCAATCGGCTTGAAATATGGCACATTTCTTCTTTATCATGTTTTGCATCAAATGCGCTTACCTGCAACGTTGTGGGGGCTGGTCGCTGTCTACACAAGAGGAAATGTATTAAAAGTTTTGAATTCGTGTATCTCCTTCATTCCTTTATGAATTTGTTTGAAATTGTCTATGCAAGCTTTATTAATTTATACGCTCAAGCAGATTTTTTTTAGATTTTCACAAAAGAGCATTTTCGCTTTTTTAGCTTATTTTGAAATATTGTAAATTCCATATCTTGCGTACTCCTGCGTTTTTCCAGAAACAAAGAGAACGGCCTGACGTATGCAGATATTAAACATATCTGGAAAATTTGGTCAAATTTGGTTGAAGCAGTGACGAGAAAATCATCTGTAACTTTTGATAGAAACATGTACAGAAGAGATATGCACATCATTTTAAAGCGCTTCTTGTGCTCTTTCATATGGTAGATTCAAATGCAATATATAAGGCTTAAATAAAATTTTGATTATTTGCGCATGCGCGAAGCCAGGATGGTAGCTAGCCAATTATGCACCCGCAGACATAATACTTTGCGCAAAGACAGCTTGCCAACAAAACTTGCTTTACCCAATGTTTTGTCAAGATTGCTCCATCCATGGAACAATTACATAAAAATCGCGGTAGTGGTACTACCACTTTAAAGCGTTGGAAGCTCCAGGTTTAGTTTACAACTTCACTTGAGTTCCTTCATTAGGGAGAGCAGTCCTATGCTTGCCATGCTGAGTTGAACTTGTGATGTCCAGCGCAAGCTAGTACCAAGAGTACATTATTAATATAAGAGTGTGCCACTAGGCACACTCTATGTTATCAGAGCAAAAACTAGGTTCTGCTCGCTAACGGCCCACCCCCCCCGCAAATTAGACCCATCACTTCAAAGAATTTCGTGCGCTATGTTTATGTTCTAAACCTCGAAGCGGGCACAAAATTCGCTAACACACTGCTTTTGTTTTCGAGCTTAAGCACATAAACATAGAGCGAGTGAGCGTACCCGCGTTTCGACTAGGTACTGATTTGCGGGGGGGGTCCCTAGGGTCTGATTTGCGTGGGGGGTGAGCCGTTAGCGAGCAGAGCATAGTTTTTGTTCTGATAAGAGAGAGCTTGCCTGGTGGCATACTCTTATCATTATGTACTCTTGCTAGTACGTACCTTATCTAATTTCCTAGTGCTCCTATACGTAGCTCCCAAGCTACACTGGTCCTCAAAACTCTGCAACCGTTTAGATTGCTGACAGCCGAAAACTGCGAGACGTCCCTCAGTTCTGCTGCTTAAGGTGGTGATTCCCTTTGGGCACATATTGTTCTTTGGCGGCGTAAATCAAGATGAAATTTGATGAAACTTTCCGAAATAAGTTCTTTTAGCATTCTAACATCCTCCGCACAATCCCGATTCAAAAATTCGAGATTTCCGGTCAGAGTGGTTTTTCCAAATTTCTGAACGTTTGGCAGCTGCTATACAGTTATGAATATATTCATTCGAAAGATCTCATTGAGCTTCACATTTTTGCTTTTTAAAGTAAGTTTCTAGCTTTTCTCTACCGTGAGATATAGCCAATGTTCTTGTTTTGGCGTCGAAAACTTGTCATTTTTGCAGAAATCAAATTATCCAATTTTTCTTGAACTACGCAGGCCGTAAAGTCAAACTAAGGGCGTCGATCTGAAGGTCTCACAGGGACAAATTATCCGACGCATGATCGTCTTCCAACTGCTATCCTGTAGGCTGCTATCATAAAAAATGTAGTTTTTGCAAAAACACGACCAATTTTTTTTCAAAGATTGTGGAGCATTCACCATGCAAGGTGGAGGGCTGCTACTGAACAAATGTGTTCAGCACAAATATACCCAGGGACGATTTTTTAGTTGCCCCGATTGCTGCTTTCTAGCTAAAATAATCGCTTGACAAAGTTGGAAAAAGTAGGCAAAATACAGGTTACGCACACATTTCAGCTTATTTCTCTATAACGAAGAGCGATTTCACAATAAATAAAAAATCGTCCCCAGCTATTTGATGTAGGTATCGAATGATATAACCGATGTCTCGCGAAAAAATTTACTCGAGTCTGCAAAAATTCTGGAAAATTATACTTCTTCTAAAATGTGTTAAAAATATTTTATAAATGCAACATTAGTTCCGTGGCATGCATTAAAAAGAGAAAATGTCAAGCTACATTTTGATATGAAAATGGCTTCTTAACTCCAAGTAATGAACGAGTAATAATGGTGCAAACTTTTGTGACCAAAGGGAATCACCACCTTAAATAGGTTCTAAAACCTAATTTGCATAATCCGATTGCAAAAAATCCGACCTAAGCTAGCTCTGTGTTGAAGATAGGGCTTCTGAATGGAGAAATGACTCACACTACACTAAACATACAAGTTTCCATTTTATACATTCCTGCTCCAGCAGCATGAATAAAAATTTGGACCCTCAAGTTTCTTTTGTACAGGTTTGAACTTAGAATTTTGGTTCTCGACCCCCGGGACCAAAATGGGTACCCAGGCCAATATGCTTGACTTTAATTATTGATATGCAGAAGCGGAAGCTAGGAATCATAGGTGTCTGGCATCTGTTAGGGTTTTGAAAGAGGGGTGGGCGCTTCGCGCCCCCCCCTAGGGAGGAGCCAGGTCAACTTCTTCGTAGCTGAGTTCTTCGTAGCAAAAATTAAAAGTAGTGTATGCGTAGGCTTACGTAGTAATAAAGAGATTCAGCGTAGCTTACTTACAGAAAACATATATACGCACGATTATTTAATTTCACGACAAATTGACAACTAGCCAATACTTAGCTAATCGACCTTTTCTATTGACTAGTAACGTTGTAACGTTTCCATAGCCAACAAAAGCACCTTTTGGTATAGGCTCAGCACTGTGTAATCAAAGAAAACTGTAGACTAAAATTGTCCAAATGTTTTGAAATCCTGTGCGCATTCTTAGCAACTATTACGGCCTAACCAGACTTTTTATCTAAAAATGGGTGGTTAATTTAATCACTAAAATAACCTGATTGTAAGCCCCTGATGAGTCCCACAATTAGGTCAGTCGGGCATAACAAGGCGGTCCGTATATGAAAATAATGCACATATATGTAATCTGGCACAATGCTCTTGCACTTCTTATTTCTATGCCACAACAGTCTACAATTTTATTGGCTTAATTTTATTAATATAGTCCACATTAATCTTTGTTTTGTTTTGTGGTTCTTTAAGGTGCTGGTTTCCTTTCGAGTATTTTTGACTCCTACGGCTTTAATCCTTCACGCAAAGGGCTGAAACTTACGAAATAACCTATTTCCGTGCTCTTTAACATTTTAGGACCAGTCCCATATTCTTAGACCAAAAGATAAGAAAGTTTTGGTTTTTGGCCTTAAGCTCACAGTAGGTAGACAAGACACTGGATTGGTTGGTATGGCTGGAAAGAGGACTCGAAAATGAACATTTTTGCTTTTACAACCTTTGAGCTATCTCCAGTGGTTAAGTCAGTATAAGCAAAAAACTGTTTTTAGAGTCAAAAAATGGCCATTTTCGAAGAAATCAGTTTTTTCAAAATTACTGCCACATGTTAAGGACAAAATTGGCTTAGTTATACTCAATCGATACATCGTCCAAATGCACATTTTATGAATGCCTATTAGCCGGTCTTTATTGCTTTCAGCTAGAGATTTGGCCGAAAAACGATTTTGGCAAAACTGCGATTATTTTGTTTCGAACATCGATTTCTCAAAAACTACTAGACGGATTCCGGAGATTTTCGGCAGAATCGAAATTCGCACTTCTGCGGAGGGACGTTTTTCTTGGTTTGGGCTAAAACATATTGAGTAGCAAGAAAACTCAATGCGAAGTTGCGAAATTTCGTGTTACTGTGCATTTGGCCGATTTGCTCGACCGTTAAGACCTGCTGAGCCAAATCCAAGAAAACATCCCTCGGCCCATATGTCCTTCATATCGTGGCACAAAAAGAACTTTTGGCCGATTCTTCAGTTTTGAGAAATCGATGTTCAAAAACTTTTGGTCTATATTCATCCTGTTCGATGTTAGCTTGTCAGAAACTTTCTGCTATTTTTTTGCTAATTTTGCCAGATCTGTGAGCTCATGTGAATGTACAGATAATAAGCGTTAAAACGATGTATAAAGCTCTTTACAACTCCCAAAATTGCGAAAGTTATAGCGTTTCAAAAAACACCACAAAAGCAATGCACAAAAGGATACCACCACCTTAATATGTCCTATGGTGGGGGGTTGCTAGACAGTTTTAGCGGAACACAGGAATGGGGAGGCATGTTAAATCTAGTAATTTTGGTCACAGTTTTGTGTGGGGGGAGAAAGCCTAGACTATCCCTCCCTAGCTTTTGTGAATTTTGACAAAAGCATCAAAAATTTTCCCGAAATGCAAATTGAAACGTCACTGTATCGCCGAGAAATCCTTAACCTTAGCTGTGTTGAGGTGGGCGAAGGAATCGAATGTGAGTACCCGCTGGGCGGGGGGGGGGGAGGGGTGGGTGGTTGAGGGGGAGATGGTTGGTTGAAAATATTGTTGATTTTCAGTTGCAAATGCCGTATTTTTAGCAAAAAGTTATTTCTCTAAAATTTTAGAGAAAAAGTCCCCCCAAATTAGATTTTTGTTGGAAACGGTAATTTGCTGGCATTAGAAGCGGTTGAATGAAAACACGACTTGGCATTCGAAAATTGCTTGCGTGAAAGAACTGCTCAAATTTTTTGATTATTTTGCTATTTTTGACCAGATCTAAGGGAGTACCGAAATCGGGATTGGCGGAGTCAGTCAGAGTCAGTAGCCAAAATTTGACATTTGGTAATTGGTAGGGAGGGGTCCTGTCCTGCACTCCTCCGCCCTAACACACCTGTGGCCATCATGGGTAGGAGCCCCCACTCCCACTTACATCTCCCCAAAATTTTTGGCCAAAAATCGCAAATTTAGGGTTTTTGGGCATTTTCGGGTAACCTCAACCTCAGATTAGTTAAGATGAGATGAGTTGTATAATCGATCAGTGGAAAACGGGAATTGGATGCTTTTCAGAATTTTTCACTTCCACGATTTATTCTAGAGCACTTTCAGAAGCTGCCAATTATCAATCTTGCATTGCCCATTTATATACGTATATATACGTTATGAAAGCAAAATAATATTTGTAAATGCCCGTATATAAGCCGGTCTATATATGCATAGGTGTAACGGAGATTTGGGGTGGGGGAGGCTCCCCACAACTTTTTCTGGGGGGTGGCCCTCCGGAGACGCCCCCAACCCAACCCCTGGCTTATTTTTACTGGGGGTGGGGTGGGGGGCCGCCCCCTCCCCATGAAAAGCCTCCCATAAATTTCAACCTCCGCCATAACCCCCCCGTAACCCAAAAAATTGCCAATTTTTACCATTTTTACCCTAAATTTTCGAAAGATTTTCCGGCTGCGCCGGATTTTTAACGAAATTCTTACTATTTTAGCGTAAAAAACACCTAAAATTAGTCATTTTTTAGCGATTTTTGGCATTTTTTGCACAAAAAACGTAAAAAATTAGCAAAATTTTTCCAAAAATATGCCCCCCATATTTGGTGAGCCATGAGCCAACTTCGAGCTCCCCCCCATAAAGCCCCCCCATAAATTTTGGCATAAAAATAAGCCAGAACCATAGTTTCCTTTGGGGGGGGGTTGGGGGGGTATCCCCCCCCAAAAATTTTTGACAAAATTTAACCCCCCCCCCCCCCCCCCAGATTTTTTGACTTACCCTCCCCCAACTTTTGGCTACCCCCCCCCCGCGCCCCCCCCCCCCCCCAACGATTTTTTGGACCCAAAAAGTTAGCTAAATTTGGTCGAAAAATGGTCATTTTTTGAAAAACTTTTCTAAAATTTTGACCTAAAATCGCTTTAAAACGGTGCAAAAGCGCCTAAAACGTTAAGAACAAGCCTTATTTTGATGAAAAAAGGGCTAAATTACAGAAAATTTTGCATTTTTTGGCCATTTTTCGAAATTTCTGAGGTCCGAATTCTGGGGGGGGGGGTGGGGGGGTACCCCCCATCACATTTCGGAGGTCGGCCAAGATTTCCCCCCCCAGACCCAAAGTTCCAGGGAAACTATGGCCAGAACCCCCCCAGGACCCCCAACCCCCCCCCCCCAAATTTTTTCATTTTTTATGCCAAAAATCGCATTTTCAGCCGTTTTAATGATAAAAACATCTAACCATAAAGTAATTTTAACATTAGACAGTGGTTTTAAACACAAAAACGTGATTGCCAACGTGTTTTCAAGTCCAAAATAAGGTCAGTATTGAGTCATACCTTCCATAATACAGTTAAAAACGTGTATTTATCATAATAATAAACAGTTAAGCCAAATATTTGGACATTTTTGAAAATTTTTTCAAAATTTACCCTAAAATTACCCAATTTTTGGCCATTTTTCGCGCCTTCGGCGCGACTACCCCCCCCCCCACCCCCGAAAGTTTTGGGGGAGGGTTGAAAAAAGCTTGGGGCTGGCTAACCCCCCCCATCTTACACCTATATATATATATATATAGTCATAAAATAAACTGAAGGCGTTGATTACAATTATATACTTACAAAACAGGAAAGGAAACAAAATAGAAGACACTTTAAGAGACAGAAGTTCTGTCACAGAACTACGTACGTATATATATACGTAATAAAGCAGCACAGAAGTATATATAAGTGCGCCCCAGGCGAAATTTTTTAAAACTTTGTGAAATTTATTTAAATTATGCTTAATTTTCACTCAAAATATGCATATAAGCAGCTGGAAAAATTTTCTAGGGGGGCCCGGAATGTCAAAGGAGGGGGGCCCAACTCGCAAAGGAGGGAGCCCCGGGCCCCCTCCCTGGACCCTCCACTGCCCCCCAGGATTGGGGCTTTCCCCTCCCTAGAACTCTAAAGTGCCGGGAAAATAGGGTTTTGAGGGTAAATTTTGAATTTTCCGGTTTTGAAAAATTTTTACCCCCTCCCCCAGAAATCCGTGCCCCCCAGACCTGGGGGGGGGGACCGCCCCCCCAGATTCCCCCAGAAATTTTTGCCAAGGAAATTGCCTGAAATATATATACTTAAATTTTTAGCAAAAAATTACCATTTTTAAGGTGAAAACACAAAAATCACTGTTTTTAGGTTTAAAATGAACTTGTAAGTCCATAAATTAGCTAAAAATTCAGAAAAATTTTGAAAATTTGACCTCAAAAACCTAATTTTTTGATACTTTTGGGCGACCCCCAAAAAAGTGGGTGGGCTCCGAAAAGTGGGGACCAACCGCTAAAAAATGCCAGGGTGTTACGGGGATATGGGTTGGGGCCCTCCCCTCCCTTCCCCCCAATTTTGGGGGGCCCTCTTTTTAGACCCCCCAAACCTCCCCCAAAAAGTTTCTATTTTTATGCCAGAAATCCCATTTTCTGCCATTGCTGTTGCGGTTGCCAAAAAACTACATCCAACCGTTAACTAATTTTAACATTAGACGGGAGCTTTAAACTAGAAACCTTGATTGTCAGCATGTTCCTAACTCAAAAATAAGGTTAATATTGAGTCAGAAAGTTCGTAAAACTGCTGAAAACGTGTTTTTCACGCAATAATGAACACTTTAAGCCAAAATTTGGTCATTTTTGGAAAATTTTGCAAAATTTACCCTAAAAACACCCAATTTTTCGTGCCTTCGGCGCGACTACCCAGTACCCGGGGGAGGGGCGACCCAAGTCTGGAGGGGGGACCGATTTCTGAGAGGGGGGGGGCTCCGCCCCACATGCCCACACCTTCCTTGTCCGAAAAAATCTAGCTTTTTAGACTTCCCCGTCACTCACTATAAGATGCCCAGAAAATGACAAATTAGAAGGAGTTTTGGTATAAATTTTCCGGCTTCGGTGGAATTTTAGGTCTAAAATCGTCTACTTTGGAACTAAAACTTGTTTTTTGAGATATTAAGGTGTTTATAGGTTTTATAGCAGTGTATGTTAAAATCAGGTTACTTTTTAGCACTGTCATATATACCATTTTGATCTCCCCCCACGTTTTTGACCCAGTGAAAACCCGACAGACAACAAAAAATGGAGCCCGTATAGGGTATATAAAAGAAAGCTCGCCCTTTTCGGTAGCATAATTACTTTTGGAAAGGAAGTATGCAGCTCCGTTATGACTGAGCAATTGAAGATAAAAATAGAAAGGGGAAGGATTAGCGATGCGCCGCTGAACAATAAGCCGTTTTGGGCCGTTGACCAGACCGAGACCGCTGGCGGCAGGGGACAGCTAAGGATCTCCCTCGGAGACGGGTTCCATTATATTAACTTCATATATATGCTTTATTGATCAACCAGGAAAATGCCAGGACTACCTTCCGCAATCAAAATTTTTAGGAATGCCTGTGTCTGTGGTGTAGTAAGTGTATTACGTATATACCTGTGTATTTATAGAAGATGGGCTCTAAGATGCAAGACTGGCACGTTGAAAGGCCTTTTGTGCAGGCGCTGGACGCGGCGCCCGTCGTCGGATTTCGTCGACGCCGATCCAGAGACCAGGAGACGGAGGGAGAGGGAGATTCCTTCAAATTGATCGACCATCTTCGGAAACGGTGCTCCGACTGCTTCCAGCTGATGAAGGAGCGAAAACGATGCGGGGCCTGCAAACTGTTGCACTATTGCAGTGAGAAATGCCAGCGGAATGATTGGCCTGTTCATCGCTTTGAGTGTATCCCAATCCGGCACGCGATCCAGGTGGAAGAGTTCGAAGCGGCCAACGACTCCTGGGCTCGCCTCCTGGGTCGCTTTGTAATTCGGATCCACCACGCCGCCGCGTCCCCCCTCCGTCCTAACGAACCCTCTGACAATCCTTCCTCCTCCTCCTCCTCCTCCTCCTGGTATGGTTTGGAGTCCTGGTCTGTAGACAAGCTGAGTCTCCGATCCCATCCGGATCCGGATGCGGAAGACTGGGGATTGGAGCATCGATGGATTCTAGTCCGACAACGATTTCGAACTCTGTATCAGTTCACAAGAGTGGCCGCCATCACAGATGAACAGTTATATCAACTTTTTCTCAAGCTAAAATTTTATGCCGTACCCATTCTGGATTATCATGTTGAATCTGGTTCTGTCCAGGTATGAAGATGCATATAATGAATGAATGTTTAAAAATTTTTATGCTGTCACATGTTTATCATAGGGGTCGCATGATAACAGAGAATCATGTTTATGTACCAGTGGCGCACCCAGAGTTTTCTGACAGGGGGGACGGCACCAAAGTTGGAATTTTTCTTTTCAAATTTATTTATTTCTACACGTGTTTTATATACAAGTTTTACTTTGAGAACCAATTGTAGTTGTATGTAGTTGGTTTCATTGATTGAAGTAGTTAAATATAATTAAACATTCTTATAAACGTGAAAGCAGGGGGTCTGGGGGGCGCAGCCCCCCTGAAGTTGGCAATTTTTTCCATTCTCGACATGAAAGCAATTTTTTCTGAACACTTTCTGCTGTTTCAAATTATCTTAGTTGTCTTCTAGCTGGAGCCATGATTTCACCAGATAAGGTATACGTATGTACATACGTAACTATTAAATTCAAGCTAAGCAACGCAACATAGCTCCGACAAAACTGGGGTCTGGGGGCGGGAGCCCCCAGCTAAAAGCTAGAGCTCTTTCTAAAAAGTAGCACCAGCTTGGAAATTTTTGGAGCCATTTTGTGGACAGCGGAAGAAAAATTTAACTACGCGTTTGTGTATGCATTTTGTAAAAAAAGGTGTGCATGTACACTAGTGGTGGGAGCCTGATACATATTCTTTCATATCCGAATAGCCGCTTATTTTAGGTTAACCGGATATCCGGTAATCCGCCTATTCGAAACTTAAGTTCAAGAAAATTTTTCGAGTTTGCAGTTAAAATTTTAATTTTTCTGTCATTTCATACTCTGCGAATTTCTATCGTGCAGTCAATTTCCATCGTGCCGCCCCCAGACCCCCGCCTGTTTCCAATGGTTTAGAATGGTTTTCTGCATTTCTGCATCAACATGGTTATGGGTGTTTTATTCTCCTAAGTCTTAATGCTTCTACTTATACAGTTGCGCATAATTTATTTTCGTACTGCGTGCGAATATTCGTAAATAGCTAGTATTTATTCGTATTTAACTGTTTTCTGAAGCTAGTATTATTCAATATGATTTCTTGTTTATCTCTTGTATATATATAATAATAAAAGCAGTCAGAGCCTAAAAATAGTTGCCATACAACCCAATAAATATTCAAAACGAAAGCTAAAGGAATACAACTTTTCAATGCCGTTTCTGCCGTTAATTTAAAAAATTTCTCAACTTCTGGGGGCTCCGCCCCCCCAGACCCCCCTCCGTTGTATAATTGGTGTTTCTGTACTATATGGAGCCGTCCCCAGTAGCAGTTAAAGCATCGAACCTTAGTACGTGACCAGCAAGTTTGTGAAAAAATTATGCCAAAAAGTTGGAAAAATAAAGAAATCGTTTCAGTAGGCGAAGTGTTTTTCAGAAATTTGAATTTGTCCAATCTTATTTTTGACATATAATGAATTAATCTTTGTAAACATTTCCATTATGAATTCTATTGCAATTTATAAAATTTTCTCAACTTCTGGGGGGCTCCGCCCCCCAGACCTCCCGCGTGGCTTCTTTCGAAATGTTACACAAGTGCAGTTGGCATAACTTTGGCTTGAATGATCCGAAAATAACATTGTAGCAAGAAAATAACGTCTAAATGTATTTTATTTTATATTACAGTTGAAAAACGACACTTTTAAATTTGACACAGCTTCAAACAAAAATACACAGTGAAATTTAAATTTACACAAGATTTACACAGGTCCGATTTTGAAAAAAACCCTGCCTGCAATGTAAACGATTATGCAGATATCCAGAAATTTCTGTAAAACCGGCCAATATCCAGATATCCAAATTATCTGGGTATCCATTGTTCATTGCTAATAATACGTATGCACAATAATATGCACAAAAACCATTATTTGAAACAGTGTTTTTTTTGCTCAAAAAAGTGCGCAATGACACACTTTTTTCTGAAATGAGCAAAAAATTTTGGGGCACTGCGCAGAAGAGCGCAAAAGTGTCCGAGCAAAAAAACACTGATTTGAAAACATTGGCTGCTGATGTCTATTATACGTAACTTAAGCGTAAGCCGATAGAAACGTCTACATAATTGAAAGTCCACCACCCTATCACACCCCATGTGTTACCCTGAAAACACACAAAGAATGGTAAAATCGCGCCGAAGGCGCGAAAATTTTAGTTTTTCCTGCTTTTCCTCCCTTCTGCATCTTAATTTTTCTGACCTTCTAAACTTGACGGGGGGGGGGCCGCCCCCACCCCCCCTCTCCTTGGGTGCGCCCCTGTTATGTACATATGCATCCTTGGTGCTGAGTTGACGTGGCAGGGAATTTTTACCCCCCCCCCCCGAAATTGACCCCCTATAAATACCTTCCCCCCGGGATTTTTTGGGGGCCCAAATTTTTGCCA
This sequence comes from Trissonchulus latispiculum, assembly GCA_030248195.1. Classification (NCBI taxonomy): domain Eukaryota; kingdom Metazoa; phylum Nematoda; class Enoplea; order Enoplida; family Ironidae; genus Trissonchulus; species Trissonchulus latispiculum. The sequence continues at coordinate 33,435 of JASAND010007212.1, read as the reverse complement.
AAAATAGGCGATTTTTTAGGAGATTAGGAGAAAAATGTGAGCTTTTTCGTAAAAATTGCTAATTTTAGCTTAAATCCTGGCATTCTTGAGAAATTTTTGCCTACGTGTAAAATACGCTAAAATACCAATTTTTATCGCATTTTTGCAAGAAATCTCCCCCCCCCCGAAAATCCCTCCCGGAAAAAACCCTAAAAATACCCTGAGTTGACGTAGGGGCGGGGTTTTACGCGTAGGCGTGTCTTGGTCAAAAGTTTCGGAAGGTGTAAAATTTCGAATAAAGTGAATATATATAACGTGTCCTATACACGTATTACTGATCCACTTTGGCTTAGAACCGCGTACCCAAAGTGGCCGTGTATTACTATGGCGGGATAGGGGTATTATGGTCTCAGTCGTTGATGAACAGACAAGCTATCCACACACAAACATATTCAAACAAGTCTTTAAAAGTTTAACGTTTTTAAAAGTTTTTAAAATTTTACTTCAGGAATAAAGCCATACATTAGCCATCGGCCATAACGTGGAGTTGCGACAGGACAGGTGCGGTCTTCGGCAAATGAGATTGAAACAAGGTTTCGAATACTTGTTGGAACTTATAAAAAGTCATATATATAAGAGATGAGAGGAAAACGCTGCGCAGAAATGTTTTTATGAGTTATGACTCATGGAACATGTAAAATTCCCCTAGAGGTGAAAAAAAGAAAAACAGGCAGGAAAAAGCTATTATGCGTTGACCTTGACAGACTGATATTGGCGGCGCCATTCCTCGCCTTTCAGTCCAGGAGCAGGAATTTAAGATTAAGTTGAACAAGAGTTCATTATTTTGGTACTGGACTTGGGCTAGCAAATCGTAGCATCGAGTAATACTGCTGTAAGCAGCAAACCGTATATATATAAAGGAAGTGCATGAACTATATTTATGGAAACAGATTCACGTTGGCGTCATTCGAAGCACACATGCACACAGGGATGTACTGGGGGTGTACCAGGTACACTGTAATTACTGGGCGGCTTCTGCACAGTGGACAAGCAAGATTAGGGGGGATCGCTCAGCATGGGCGAAGCGAGCGATGCTCATAATGTCGAAGTTGCGAAGTCAACATCAATCATTCAAATAAGTAGTTCTAATTTTAACGAAAATTTTGTCCAATTTTATTTCTACAGCAATGCGCAAGTTTCAACAGCTCATTACAGTCAACGAAATGAGCAAAAACGAGTAGGACACTTATGAAGGGGCTTTCATTTTTGTAAATACTTTGAAAATGTGGCAAGCGCACACCCAGGATTTTGAAATGGGGGGGGGAGGGTCGAGTCGAGCCGAAAAATTTTTTGCTTTCGCAAACTCGCTTACGCTGTGGGGGAGGTTGGGTGGCGGCAAGAATTTCAAACAGTTACGTGTTGCTGCAGCACAAGTGATGAAATTTGGGGATTGTCAGCAGCCCACTTATGGGGAGGTGTGGGAGGCGGTGTCCCCAGAAGTTGAGAAGTTTTTGAAATGAAAAAAATCCGTAATGGAACCCTTTACAAAATTTTAATACAAGTTGAGAAAATTTTTAAAAAGATTTGAATAAAAAGCTTTGCAGGCGCAACGATTTAAAAAAACTAGAGCTAGAAAAGCCAGGCTGGCGCGAAAATTTTTAGAAATCGAGATGCCATAGAGATAGACGCGAAAAATTAAATGCCTTGAGCGACAAAAGCGCTGCAGGCGGCGAAGATTTTAAAAATCGAGATAGAAAAGCGCAGCAGGCGCGAAACGTTATCATATTTTTTAGTTTTATGCACTGAAAATAGCTCAGATTTTGCTTTCTCCCCCCCCCCCCCCCAAAACCAAGGGCTGGTTGGTATTCGACCGACACCCCTTGCTTTCTCCACCCCCCTCCTCCCAAGTGTGCGAAGGGAGACCGCGCAAAATAATTTCTGGTACACTCTGTGAAGAACAACCTTGCCCATGTATATAGGATTCGAAGCTTGTATTGACGCTGTTTTTTTGTATTGCAGATAGGCATAGGCCTGTATCTGAACATGTCCAGATTTGGGCACTCCTGTGATCCGGATCTGATTGCCATTTTCGATGGATCTCTGATGAAGGTGCGCTGTGTGAAGAACACCCCGAAGTCCGTCGGCCAGCTGACCCTGGACTACACGACGCTGAAGCGATGCGAGGAGAGATTGAGTCACGCCGTCGTGTTCCTCCAGGACCGGAAGGAGTGGCTCAAGTGGCGTCAGTACATCGACTGCGAGTGCAGTCTCTGTCGGAACTCGGAGCGGGAAGTCGTCATGCGGACCGCCACCCAAGCCCTCTGCTCTGTCTGTGGGGACGGCGTCCTGTGTGCTCCTCTCGGCGAGGACTTCCTCTTTTGCTCAATCTGTGATCACAAAAATCCGGATGTTGTTAAAGCTCGAGAATATCAGGTCAGTCCATCGCCTTGATATTTTCGCAACAAGCTGTTTCCTAGCAAATATTGTAATTTGTATGAGGCACGAGGGACAGAGAAGCAAATAGTTAATATAAATATGGTTAATTTGTTATTGTAATAATGTATAGTAAGTATACGTATATACTTTAGGATTCTGCTAGTTGAGGTTGCTTCCCCTCTTTTTATCTTCTGCTAGTTGCGCGTCTAAGAATGGTTAGTTTGTTCTGGAATCCAAAATACATAGCTGGAAGCAAGACAGTAAGACAGAAGTAATTGTTGGAAGCACTAGAATAGCCAGAAAAAATTTCGGGGGCAAGCCAAAATTTTTTACACTTAACTGTGGCAAAAAAGGAACCACAAGCATTTTAATACGTTAGCTTATTTTTCGGAATTTGAATAAACAATTTTAACAGATATATATAGTAGAAAATAAAAAATGTTGCCTTTGAATGATTTACGCAACTGACACCAGTTGGGGTCTGGGGAGAAGTTGATGAACTTTTTTGCTGCCTAAAATGAATTTTTCTGAGCACATTTTTCGTCCTGTAGCATACATAATCAAAAGTAGTTTGGTTTAAATAACAGAAAACTTATTCAGAAATTTATCTGAAGGGAATGAACAATGAATGATAACTTGTATAATGTTACGAATGAATAATTTCGGGGGGGGCAGGCTGCCCCCTTCGCCCCCCCCCCTTGCTCCCCCACTCTGGCTATCTGCCTGAGCGGAAGGGATGCAGTCAACCCATTTCTACGAAATACGTCAGAGCGGACTGCCTGGCACAGCATGTAGTGTAAGCAGCGAGTAAAGACCGGGGTTGCTGTATTGTGTAGTATATATATATATATATATATATATATATATACATATTTGCAGCACCTAGTGTTGCATTGTGATGCTTTGATCAAGTAATGAGTGATGTTGTTTCAGCAGGTGATCAAGAGCACGGAGAAGACGATCCAGGAGCACTGGTTCGCGGTGTCTGACGAGGTGACGATCCGGAAGTACATGGAGGACTACGATCGGGCCGCCTCCGTCCTCCACCCCCTCCAGAGCGTCGTCCTCATGCAGTGCCACGAGGACCTCCTCCAGATCCACGGGGCCTCCGCCGGTCTCCTGGCCCAGGACTCGGAGAGGCGTCGGGCCTCTGCTCGTCTCGCCCTCCGCTACGGGGAGAAGCTAATCCTCCAGTACGACTACTATGTGGATCAGGTCAAGTCGGAGTGGCCCACGACCGTCTACATGCAGATGGCCCGACTCTACGACGAGGTGGAGGAGCCCACCAAGGCTGCCATCATGTACAAGAAGGCGGCCCTCGCCTACGCCCAGCGCTTCGGGAAAACGCATCCGCTCGTCCTGGAGGTGGCACAGAAAATGAAGGCACTCCTTCAGAAGATGAAAAAGTGAAAGTGACGTGACACACCTCCCCTCTCTCTCTCCTTCACAATCTCTCACTTCTTTTTTCATAATCCAGTTGGCTGAGATAGACATTTTTAGTGGTAGTTTTCTTGCCCTCTTTTTCAGTATAGACTGTCCAAACCGGAACCTAAAATACCTGCCTTTTCCTTTTTGTTGTAGAACGTGTACAATATTTATGATTAGTTGTTGTTGATTGTTTGTTCTCATATACTATTCCTGTTGACATACCCTGGATTTGAAATTGCGTTCAGACCTTACGTACGATCCAGGTCACGATGAAGCGCTTTGTGCCTGGGAAATAGAAGAAAGATTTACTCACGATGGAAAACCGTAGCATTATCAAAAGCACTGGCCACGCACGCAAGCATGCAGAGGATGCTAAATTTAAAACGATTATATTATTATTACATACTAGCAAGAATTTTGATGTTTTTCGAAAATTTAACAAACAGATAACCTTGTTGGCATAATATTATTTCATGTTTGCTTTGCATCAACCTGGATAGTGCAGGGCCTGGGTTTACTTTAGTGGGGGGGACTCCCACTTTTTGCCTCCTTCCCCACTCGGCCCCACCCCCACTTTTTTGGGCTTCCCCCCCACTCAGTTTGAGATTGCCCGGAAATTGACAAATCTGAAGGATTCTTGTTCAAAATATTTCCATCTTCGCCGAAATGTTTTGGTCAAAGCCGACTATTTTGGTACTAAAATTTTTGAGGATTTTAGCTCAGTTATTGCAGTATATACATCTAGAAAACAAGCTATTTTTACTGCTTTTAGCATTTTTAGCCCGTTTTATCCCCCTCTTTTGACCCTTCTCCATTAGTGGGGGGGGGCTCCCCCACTCTCCCCACCCCACTTTTTTCGTCTAAAATAAACCCAGGGACTTGTTGTCATTGGAACTCACTGAAAACACAATTCCCAACCTTGATAATATCGAACATTCATAAAGCAACACTAACGTAGCCAGAAATAAATTTCGGTGGGGAATCCAAAAATTTGTTCCGGGTGTCCGTTTTGTCACGTTCGTGGAATTTTTGCAGAGTATTCTTTGAAATTAAGAAATAAATACTAAAGGCCCTGTACGTGTTCATGCGCCCAAAATGATGCAGAAGCTCGTCAATGTACACCAGATACGGTATTTGTTACTCATTTTGGGGTGTGAAACGCGTATTACGGTGGTGCGATTTTTGAAAATGGGCGTTTTACACATGGCACGGAAAAAGTTTTGGCTGGGGGTCCACCCCCTGCCCCCGGGCTAGGCGCCTGCAAGGCAATGTGCTTTCCTCAACGTCATGAACTGCTGAAACACGAAGCCCTCCATCGTGTACCGGGATTACCTCTCTTCTTGGTATCTAGGGGCTGTACGGAAAATGTTGTTTTTGTATGCTCCGAGTGGAAAACGCTCCTGGAATTACTTTGCTGTTTTGTCTGGAATTTGTTGATTACTCGAGTTCTGTTGGACACGGGGTCTGAATGATGGTAGATCTCAGAGAATAGTATTACTGGTTTTACCCTTTTTAGTGAAAAATTTAGTGAAAAATGTTGTTCTGCAGTGTAATTCCCATGATTTATTCAATTTATTGTGTCTATACAGAGACACAGTAATATTTCTTGTCGTTTAGCATTGATGCATTTGTAAGGAAACTCTAAATAAAGGTGTAAATGAAATTCCTGAAGGTGGGTCCGGAATTTTCTGGGGTCTTATCTCGATTACCCCCCCCCCCACCACTCAAAATCCTTAAAACTTGACCAAATGCGCTAAAATTTGGTGTGGGTATGTTTTCGACCACGCTGAGTTCAAATATCACAAAAATTTTCGATTTCGCGAAATTCGATTTTTTTCGATTTCTAGGGGGGACCAAGGGAAATCAAAAAATTTTTTGTCTCAGATTTTGCTAAAAAGATGTATATAGGGGTTTTCGGGGTCGTAGAACACGAATCTGAAGTTCGTTTTCCGATTTAGCTTTTCGTTAGCTCAGTATAAGCTTCCATCTCAAGCTTAAATCTTTAGCTCGAAAAACGGACTTTAGATTCGTGTTCTACGACCCCGAAAACCCCTATATACATCTTTTCAGCAAAATCGAGTACAAAAAATTTTTCGGTTTCCCTTGGACCCCCCTTAGAAATCGAACAAATCGAATTTCGCGAAATCCAAAAATTTTGCTATATTTGAACTCAGCGTGGTCGAAAACATACCCACACCAAATTTTAGCGCATTTGGTCAAGTTTTAAGGATTTTGAGTGGTGGGGGTATTCGAGATAGAACCCGTTTTCTGAGCAGAGGGAATGGGCTCATTAGTTGTCAGAACCTTTGTGAGTTGTGTCAATTCAAAGGTCAAGACTTCTTTGTTCGTACTGATGGATGAAGGGCTTCCTAGTACGTTCTGTTCGATTTGTTTTGAGTAGGCGTTGTTTCTGGATTCATTTCCAATCTAACAGTTTTATGGTGTTGTTTTTATGCTTTTATTGTTTGAAATGAACTTTGCCTAATTAATTTGCAACTGTTTATAAATGATTGCTTCACTGTTGATGCGTTTGTTTGTTCAAGTAAACTAATTCCTGTGCAGTGCTGGATTTGATTTGTTTAGTCTCTGCTGTGAGAGCCTCAGTTTTAGCTACTTGTTTGTTCAAAGGTCTTTATTTGTCCTGAACCCTGTGTGGTAGCAAGAGTACATCAGCAGGCAAGCTCTCTGTTATCAGCTGAAGGTACATGCTCTGTTCGCTAACGGCTGATCCTCACACAAATGTTTATTCTCACTTCAAAGAAATTTGCACGCTATCTTTGCGTTCTAAAGTTGGAAGCAGACGCACGTTGAACCAACTGAGTAGTTGTGTTTTTGAGCTTTAACACGTAAAGATAGCGTGCAAATTTCTTTGAAGTGAACATAAACATTTGTGGTGGTTTCAACCGTTAGCGAACCGAGCATGTACCTAGAGCTGATAACAGAGAGCCTGCCTGCTGCTACACTCATATGTTATGTACTCTTGGTGGTAGTAAGTAGTTTTAAGGTTCTTCTCATCTCATCTCCAAAATGATGACACTAGGTATACTCACTGTGTTGTAGTACATAGTAGTTAGCGCTATGCCCCTTCTCCCCCACCTCTTACATCGGTCATCTAAGGACTCAGTTTCCGTTAAAACAAAGACAAAAACATTTATTGAGTAATTTCACCTCAAAGTTGAGATTTCATGTGTTAAACATAGGAAATTAGAAAAGTTGTCACTTTTTCACGTGCGCCAGAGAAATCTCACGAATGGCAAAATGGATCCGTTCAAGCTTTATATCATATTAGTTCTATTTTTCCGAACTGTGATTTGTAGGAATCAGAATTTTAAACTAGTTTTTTAAAATTTTAATGAATTTTTCAAAAATGTTATACATATCATGTTTAGATTTTGAGTTGTTTCGTCCATTTCTCCGTAAGTTACGAGCCATCAACTGTGTGCAATTTGAATATGAGTGAGCACAAGGGTGCTGCAGCCAACTGAGGCAAATTTTCCCAAATCAACCACGTTTTTAGCTTATTTATTATACACCTTTAAAAACTATTAATAAATACATTTTCGTACGGTTTCCAGCCGGATGGGCTTTATTAGAAGCTTCTTTAAAGAATTTCTCGGAGAAGCAAGGCCCTTGTTCTTCCTGATGTAATGAAACATTTAACAGCGGTTAACTTAAAATAGAAGCATTTCCGACCCATAGTTCTATGAGAAGAATTCATCCCTGCAATGCGAGCTTTCGGTTGATGTATAATATGCCATATTTTGAAAAATTTTAAAAATCGCTGTTTTGAGAAATTCGGGGTTGGAGGGTCCCGTTTGGCACGCTGAGAAGTACCTGACGTAGCTGTCAGCATAATTCATGCTGCAAATAGATCCAAAGACATGAATACACAAGATGGAATACAAAATAGGCAGTTTAGGACCATACTGTTGTAGGAATTTATCCAAATTTTCGAACAAAAAAACAGAAATTTTAAAAATTTTGCTAAAAATGCCCATTTTTGCGCCAAAAAAATCTCGAAACTGGAAAAAGATACAATGCAACCATTGGTATCAATGGAACCGCCAATTCAAGTACTACGAAACCCTGGAATTAGAATTTTTATTTAGGCCTTTGATTTAGAGCAATTTGCAATTCTTTCCGAAGACCCCACTTCTCAGCTACAAAAACGTTGCATTTCGAGGATTTTCCACTGTTTTCGATTAATAAAAATTTTTTAAAAATCTTAGGAGCCTAAATCAAAATTCTACTTCCAGCGTACCGCAGTTCGTGATTATAGCTACATTATAGATACAAACTTATGCAGGATTACAACTGTTTGTCGAGAGATTTTTTGGCACAAGAATAAAATCACCACTCTTTCGGTTTCCTAAGCTTAACACATGCGGACCTCAAGTCTGAGGTGATATTACTCAACAACCGTAAGAGATACTGGTTTAATTTTAAAATTCGTTAAAATAACCACTCAAAGCTCATTATATGTGAAAAGAGCGAAATCGGAGATGGTCGAAAAATTGACCAAAAATGGACCCCCCCCTTAAGTTTTTTCTCAGTTCTGTCTCTACGATGGATATTGCTCATTTTAAGTTAAGTTAGCGCATCTGCACGCAGAATATGCATGACTTGTTTGTTCCACTTACGCAATCAGAAGGGGAGTGGAGTTAGAAGGAGCTAATACACGTTTTGGCAACCTTCAGCAATATTGCCGAGTTCTCCGCGAATTGGTTGCAGTACGAGTTGCAGTACTTACATTCGTATTTCAAACGACTTTTTCTAGTAGGTATATTTTTTGGTAGTCACCCAATTTCGTGGCTTCGGACGGGAGGCATGCTCCTTTTTCCCAAAAATTTAGCCAAGGCTGAAGTGTATTAGATAATTTAAAGTCCTGGTTGAGATTACGTTTGATTTTGTTATCAAAATCTGAGCAGGTAGCTGTGCTTATTCTAGGGAATTTTTCTTGGGGGGCTCTTTGGGGGGCCCTCGGGGGCGAGCAATTTGGGCAGGGTATATTTGGCCCCCCCAAAATTGACCTTCCCCCCCCCGAAAATGCCTTCCCCCCCCCCCGAAATCGCCCCCTCCTGTTGGATTTTTGCTTCCCCCCCGGGATTTTTTGGAGGTCCAAATTTTTGCCAAAAATAGGCCAACTTTCATAAATTTTCCGGCTTCGCCGGAGATTTTTTCGTGAAAATAGCTATTTTTAGGTTAAATCCTGGCATTTTTGAGAACTTTTTTGTGTTTCAGCATGCAAAATACACCAAAAATTGCCATTTTTTGGCTCATTTTTGCAAAAATTCTTACCCCCCCTAAAATTTCTCCCCCCCCCGGGAAGCCCCCCCCCCGGAAAAAAATCCCTAAAAAATACCCTGTTTGGGGGGTCGAAAATGTTTCAAACTTTTTCTAAAACATGCTACAAATCGCGCTATTTTTATAGTAATCCCCAAGGCTTAAATAGTGCTTAAATAGGCAAAAATCGACTAAAAATCTCCGGCGACGTCGGAAAATTTTTGAAAATTTGGCTTTCTGAGCGATTTTTAGGGCAAAAGTTGGTGCCAAAAGGGGCACCCACTTTTCTTGGCTGGGGGCCTTTTTTTTGAGTATGGGCCCCCCTCCCCCAGTAGACTAAGCCCAGGATAGTTGTTCAAGGTGTGACTCTACTTGTAGTGAAGTGATGTTAGTGCCGGAAGTGGATTCGGATCCAGGCGGTGACTTTGTGGTGGGGAGTCTGGGCGGCGGGGACTACGACTACGGGACGGGGACGGAGGACCTCATGGACTCCTTCGACAGAGACACCAATCCCAAGATCATCCTCATGGGATTGAAACGGTATGCTATCCGAATATTAAAATGGAGCAGGTCTGTCATTACATAACAGTCCACGCAATGGTGCTTTCCCTTACAATATATAGTATACTAATCATTTGCAGGTTGTCTGTTTTTGAGGTGAGCTCAGTAGCCGTGTTTGTTTGTGGTGAGCGTTATCGGGTGTTGTTTTGAAGGAACCTTTACAGGAGGATGTGTGGGAGAAACGAACTTGGGAAGTGTCTACTGGAGGAGTGAGAGTGTTGTCTGCGTTTCAGGAGCGGGAAGTCCTCCATCTCCAAGGTCGTGTTTCACAAGATGTCTCCGAACGAAACCCTCTTCTTGGAGGCAACCAACAAGCTCTCCTGCGATGGTAAGCTGGTCCTCTCTTCTGGATTCCGTCAGCAACATGCCTGACAGCAAGCATATATGTTAAGAACCATGTGTATAATTGCCCCATATGCAAATGGGACAAAGATCTTTTGCTCCATATAGACATTCTGTGTAATTTATATTATTTATCAAGTTTAAAATATTAAATCAATAATCAATATTAAAATTGGTACAAAACTAAGATTGAAAGTCGAAAATTACTGAAGATGAAGATTCTAGATCTGAAATTGTTAAAGTTTTAAAATTTTGAAAGTTCAACTTTCGTTGATGAAAATATGGAAATTGGTAAATTTTTAGATCTGTTTGGTATTTTGTGTTTTTGCGAATCTCGAATATCAAAATAGTTTGAAAATTAGATTTAAAATTAAAAAACTTTTTGAACTAATTTCACATCTTTAAATTTCGTCTTTGCCTTTTTAAAAATAATACCAAACATCTGAAAATGCACTAATTTCCCAACGAAAGTGGCACTTTAAATTTTAAAACTTGAAGAATTTCAGATGTAGAAATTTCGTCATCTGTAATTTTCGACTTTCAATCTTAGTTTTCTATCAATTTTAATATTATATAATTAATTGATTTAATATTTTAATATTGATGGGGCAAAGATGTTGGCCCATATGCATATGGGACAGAAATTCTTGCCCCGTGCATATGGGGCAAAGAACTTGCTCCATATGCATGTGGGCCAATTATACACATTGTCCGTAACATATACCCCATTGAAGGGTGTCCATTTTTGGACCTTGTTCGATTTTGCTCATTTTCAGTTGAAGACAACTCCTGATTTTACCTTTTCTGTGTTCTTTTGTTGTTCTTTTTAAGGATGTTTGTACTAAAAATAACACATTTTGAAGCAGAAAGTCTGGTTCCAATGTAAAAATTATCTTCTCTCGATTTCGGGGGGAAGGTCAATTTCGGGGACTTCCCAGGGGCGCACTTAGGGGCGGAGGGGACTGGTACTGCTTCCCCGAAACCAGGTGTGAAGGAAAAATTACATGAAGCATTACGTGGACATAAAATTTCAAAAATTTTGCACCTCCGTGGCGCGAAATTGACTACTTTTTGCTTAATTTACGCTTATTTTTGCTTTTCATACCTGATTTTCAAAACTTATCCAGCCCCCAGACAATCCACCCCCCAAATCTTGAGGTCTACCCCCCTCGAAAAAATTTTCAATAGGCGCCACTGGGTCCCCCCCCTGTAAAAAATGTCCTTCTTAATAGCTGGTTACTCGTTATGTACTGAACGAACTACTCAAAATTTAAACTCTTTGCAAGACAAGACATGTGTGGGAAAAATATTGTGTAAATGTGTATATTGTATTAACAGAATTCAGGACCCTAAATTTTTTATGGTATACCTCTTAGTTCCTGAAGCCACAAATATGGTAATTAAATCTGGGACTCTTTTAGTTGGGGGTGCCCCCTCACTTTTTGAGCTCGCCCCCAGTCACCATAAGGTGCCCAGAAATGCCAGTTTTAAAGTAGTTTTGGCCAATTTTCAAAAATTTCTCGGCATTGCCTGGATTTTTTTGGTCTTAAATCGTCTGTTTTGGTACTGATGGTTTAAGCATTTTTAGGTTGTTTATAGCAGTACATGTAGAAAACAGGCTATTCTGACCGTATTTTAGCCCATTCTAATTCTTTCCGCTTGTTGACTTATCCCCACTGCCCGCTTTTTTGGCAGAGAATAAAGGGATTTCTGAAAGTAGTGGACACAAGTCTTGCTGCGTTGCAGATCAGTAAAATTCTCCCATGTTTATTACGTAAGTAGAACATTGGAGCCGGAGTTGTTGTTGAGCTGAGTGTGATTTCCTCTGTCGTCTCCTGTTTCAGTGATATCCAGCAGTTCCTTTGTCCAGTTCAAGATTCTGGAGCTCCCGGGTCAGATAAACTATCTGGATCCCAAGATCTATGACGTGGAAGAAATATTTGGAGGCTTCTGTGCCCTGATATTTGTGATTGATGCTCAGGTAATCTAAAGACTCACTGGAAAAGAGGAGAGGACGACACTTCTATCTTCTAGCTGGCGTTTTTATGGGGGGGCACTGTTTGTTGACCCCCTCCCCACAATTTTTTGGCATGTTCCCCCACCCATGTTTTTGGTGGTTGCCCAAAGGTGCCGAAAAATTAGGTTTTTGAGGTCAAATTTTCAACACTTTTATCAGTTTTTAGCTAATTGATGCACTTATAAGCTCAAGCTTAACGTAACAGTATTCTGGGCTCCCTCCACGTTTCTACAGTGTGAGCCCTCCCGAAGAGGTGGCATAAACTTGTGCTCCACCCAGATGATTCGTTGCGTTGCGTTTAGGCTGTCTGGAGACAATACTTAAAATGCTAAGTGTTGTATAAAATTGCTCGAGGGACTCTGATATTCGTACAGTGAACCCCACGCACTGCCTGTGCTGGGACAACGGAATTTCGGATAAGTCGAGCGCTCCAGCGGTCAAGTCGTCCGATCGATGCCTCCACGTGGAGCAACGTGGGCGGATAGCTATAGCTTAGCTTAGCTATCTGGCGAAGTAGACGGGCGCAACACCCTCACCATCAGAGGAGCCGGTGGGGTGCGGTCAGTCTCGAACCGTACTTCTCACAAAATGCCGAGCTGTTTCTTTGATGGTGGGTTCTCAGCGGGTAACCGGCGCTATAACCGGTCCAGAGACTAGTGGGTGACAAACCACGAATAAAAGTCCGGCTGCGCAGTGGCGACGTGCAGTCAGGTCCAGCCGAGTATCCTTTGGTTTAGCGAACTGAATCTGTGATTCCCTCAATCCTGGGTCCCCGCACCTAGAGGATGAATGGCTGGCGAGGTTAGTCCAGTTCTAAGCGGTGTGCATACTGGGTAGCCATGGCGCTCCAGGGCTCCGCCTGGTGGTCCCTTATCTTTCCCTGAGGCTCTATGCTATATGGATATCTCAAACCTTTCTACTTCTACTAATTTCGATGGTTTTACCGAAGATGATCAAATACTGACCAGACAATTGATCAACTTTCTGGACACAGAAGATCCAAACGTACTATCAACCGACTGTGAATTGAGAATAGCTACCTGGAACGCGAACACCATCTCCTCTCTAGACCGCCAGAATTTGCTCGTGCGTGATCTAGAGGCGCTCAGTGTCGACATTGCCTGCATAACGGAAGCTAGAATCCCAAACATCGGATCAATAAAGCTGACTGCTGACAACGAAGCCTACACAATCCATCACAGCGGGCATGACATCAACAGAACTGAAGGTGTAGCAATAGTGGTGTCGAACAATGCCAGCAAGGCGCTTCTTAGCGTGGAATCGATCAGCGAAAGGATAATGATTGCCCGATTCCGTGGGCAATTTCAAAATGTATCTGTAGTGGCCTGCTATGCTCCAACCGAAGTATCAAACTCCCAAGAGAAGAACAATTTCTACCTCCGTCTCAGTACCATCATCCAAGACTGTCCTAAATCGGATGTGATGCTTGTCCTTGGTGACTTCAACGCTGAGGTTGGCACTGACAGATCAGGATGGGAACGGACCATCGGATGCTTCGGATGTGGAGTAATGAACGACAACGGACTACGACTAGCCAGCTTCGCTGCTAATTACCAACTGAAACTGATGAACACGTTTTTCCAGCACAAGCCTTGCCATAGGCTAACGTGGTATAGCAACGCTGGAAACTCTTCTAAGCTGATTGATTATATTCTTGTTCGCCAACGATGGTCATCATCTGTCCAAAATGTGCGAGTCCACCGCGGAACCAGCCTGCCCAGCGACCATGAGCTGGTACTGGCTCGAATCAAACTTCGTCTAAGAGCTTCACACCAACGCTTCAATTGCCAGAAGAAACTGAATATCGACCTCCTCGCTGATGTCGCCGTATCAAATCGTTTCTCAGTCAAACTGGCAAACAGGTTCAGTGCGCTGGCGAACTCCGACGATCCAGATGAAGCTTGGGAAGGGGTAGAATGTGCCCTGAAGGAAACAGCGGCGGAGGTTATCGGCTTCAGAGGCCCAAAACCAAGGACAATTCCTTTAAGCGAAACGACAATCTCGCTTTCAGAGCAAAAACGTAAGGCCGCTAACCCGTGTAGACGGAAGGAGCTAACAAAGCAAGTACGAGCCTCTCTGAAAGCCGATAAGGAACGCATGTGGAGAACAACAGCTGAGAACATGGAAAGAGCAGCGGCTACTGGTAACAGCAGGAAGCTATTCTCTCTGCTAAGAGATTCAACTGGCCGACGGCCAACAGTCAGCGAAAGCATTTTGGACGACGCTGGTCAACCAATTCGATCCAAACCTGAAAGAGTAAAACAGTGGGCGAGCTACTACTCTCAGCTACTAAACCGCCCTACCCCTGCGACGGCAGATGTTGAACTTGACATGTTAGCTGACACCGTGGCGGAGTCAGATGACATCCCCACCCATCCACCGTCACATGAAGAAATCCTTAAAGCTATCAGAGCACTGAAACGAGGCAAAGCAGCAGGCCCTGATGGCTTGCCCGCGGAGATTTACAAGGTTGCTGCCCCCGTTATTGTTCCTAAACTGGCGGAAATATTTCAGTCCATTTGGCGCAGTCAACAAACACCCAAAAGGTGGCAAGAGGCGATCCTTGTCCCCGTCTTTAAAAAAGGGAACAGGCGTCTCTGCAAAAGCTACCGTGGAATATCACTCCTTCCAGTTGCGGGAAAGATTCTGTCAATTGTGATTCTGGAGAGGCTCAGCAACAAATTGGACTCTGAAACTAGAGAGAACCAGGCTGGCTTCCGCAAAGGTCGCGGCACCGTTGACCAAATCTTCGCGTTGCGCCAGGTGCTTGAACGTCGGCATCGGTATAGCCAACCAACAATTACTGCATTCCTGGACTTTTCTGCTGCCTTTGACAGCATCGATCGAGCTTCCCTGTGGAAACTCTTGGCAGCCTGCGGAATTCCATCTCTGTACATCAACCTGATCAGAAACATGTACAACAACTCTACTACAAGGGTTCGCGTATATGGCGACGTAAGCGACCCATTTGCTGTCACGACTGGTGTTAGACAAGGAGATGTACTGTCTCCTCTATTATTTTTACGCGCCGTCGACAGAGCCATGTCCAAAACTGTGCAGCCAGAAGAGGGCGTTGTGATCAGTGAAAATGACGTATTGGCCGACTTAGAATATGCTGATGACATAGCAATTTTGGCGTCCAACGAACCTGCGATGCAGCAACTTATAGACCGAGTGATACAGCATAGCGATCCGATTGGTCTTAAGCTGAACGCGGGCAAATGCAAGTACATTACTTCCGCAGCGCATCAACAAGGACTCTCAGTTGGCCATGACATTATTGAAAAAGTGGATGCCTTCCAGTACCTCGGCTGCCAGATCTCTCCAAATGGTGAACCCACGGCAGAAATAGACTGTAGAGTTGGCAGAGCTCTGGCCGTTTTCAACACCCTGTATAACTGCCTGTGGCGCCGACGGGAAATATCCGTGCGCACCAAGCTACGCGTTTTCGATAGCATGGTCATGTCCGTGCTGCTTTACGGGCTAGAAACGACACCTTTACGCAGCTCCGATATCCGTAAACTGGAGGTTTTTGAAAATGGATGTCTGCGTCGTATTCTTGGACTAAGGCTTGCTGACCATGTCACTAATATTGAACTCAGATCTCGTGCTGGGAATAGACCTCCATTGGAAGCACGACTGAGGAAATGTCGGCTGCGATGGCTTGGACATGTTGCCCGAATGGACCAGAGACGCCTCCCTTACCGGTGTTTCTTCTCGACCGTCCCTCCTACCTGGCGTGCCAGGCCAGGACGCCAACGGCAAACCTGGGAAAAGAATGTCCATGAAGATCTCAAGGGGCCAATGAGTCTGTATACCCTTGGCCGTTTCAACTGGAATGACACCATTAAAACATTGGCAGCAGATCGAGCTCAGTGGAGAGAAATCACGTCAGAGGCAACAGCTAACCAAAGGCCACCTATGTCTTCGTGGCGACGATGACGGTGATCAAGTACAAGTAAGTACAGATGAGGAAACGTTCGTTGCATGCTCGTCGCCGTCTTGTCTGAGGTGTGATGCAGGTGAGGGGAGGAAGGAGAAGGTGTTGTCGGAGAACTGTGTGTGAGAGGTGTGAGTGTGTGTGTGTGTTGTAGGACGACTACGTGGAGGCGATGAATCGACTGATGGAGACGATTGTGAAGGTCCACGACGTGTGTCCTCAGGTCCGATTCGAGGTGTTCATCCACAAGGTGGACGGGATCTCGGACGACCAGAAGATAGAGGCTCAACGCGACGTCACTCAGCGGGTCAACTCCGATCTCGTATACAGCACTAAGGAGCACGTCCATATCAGGTAGGTACATCTCACCTATCGCCTACGTACTATTACCTAAGTGTTGCATGTGCATTGCGTTCACACTAAACTTGGGAATAATGACCAAAGAATTAATTAATGTACACCACCAATTCTCCACTATTATATAGTCGTAAACTTATTATATGATAGTGAAATTTGTTTTTGTATTTTAGTTACTATCTGACTAGTATTTATGACCATTCCATCTTTGAGGCCTTCAGCAAAGTGGTTCAGAAGTTGATTCCTCAGTTGCCCACTCTGGAAAATCTTCTCAATGTCTTCATTCTGGTAGGTACAATTCAGCACACAACGTTATAACACAATGCTAAAGGATATACGTACATATAGGACAGGAGCATTATTTGTGAGCCTTCCGCTTATTTCTGGCTATGAGAACGTGTTCAGTATTGCTGCGTCGTCATGTTGTGAAAGGTGGGACAGGTGTGTTGTGTGCGTTTCAGAATTCGGGTATCGAGAAGGCGTTCCTGTTCGACGTGATCAGCAAGATCTACGTGGCGACGGACAGCTCCCCTGTGGACATGCAGACCTACGAGTTGTGCTGCGACATGATCGACGTTCTCATGGACGTATCCTCCATATATGGGTACGAGACACGAGTCACGAGTTATAGAGGTCGGGGAAAAAAACCAAGGTAGTCACTTTTTGGACTCTGCAGAACTACCCAGTGGAGCAATCCGGCTACAAATTATTTTCTTATCAAGCCCTGTCTAGACTGTCATTTTGGTATATAAATCGCCTCTCTAGGTCCTGTCGTTAATTAGTAATTAACGGTTAATTAGCCGGGGTAAAAAAACCAATGGCGGGAAAAAACCAACCGGTGGGGAAAAAACCAACCCCAGTATTCGGTCAGGGTAACTCATATTAGCGATTTTATGCATGCGACAGGTAAAATCGGCGTCGCTGACTTCATATCTGCAGTTATTTTTGCGATATTCCTTATAATAAGTGAGAAAATCAAACATCAAAATTTGCAGCATCAACTGGCTAGGTTTCATCAAATTTGCCAGTTTCTATGTTAAAATGCAAAAATTTGTAAATCTTTCGAAATTCGATGAAATGAATTAAAATAAACGTTGTTTCAGTGTTTTTTCGCGTATTTCTTTGTCCCAGAGTACTTTTTGGCCGCTTTAGCTGAGCCAAACAGCCGATCCTCCGAAATGAGTTTTTACCGGCTAGCACAAAATTGCCAAGTCCAAATGCAATTTTGAGCTGTTCACATGAAAGAAGGCATTAAACTTGCTATGTGGATGACTTTTGAGCAACTAAGAACCATTTTTGGGAGTTTGGCAGCAAAAGCAAAAATTGGTTTTTTTCCCACCCCTTGGTTTTTTCCCCATTTTGTAAAAATTCTGCTGGCAGCTTGCCAAGCGTCGCAGGAAGGCGAAACCGACATTTTTGGAAAGAGCACATGTTGTTCTCATAGAAACTACTGTTCTCATATCTAACTGCTATGGGAAATTTTTTACAGGCCTTCAAAAATAGGCAAATTTTGAATTTTTGGGGGGTCAAAAATGCCAAAATTTTCAAAATGTCACAAAATGCTCAAAAGTGGTCCGATTTAGCTCAAATTTGGTGTGGTAGGTGGGATGGGCCCTACCAACTTGCATGCAAAATTTGAGCCCGCTAGCTCATCCCCATCGCCCAAACGGGGGGTTGGTTTTTTTCCCCACCACTTGCGGGTTGGTTTTTTTCCCCGACCTCTATACCCTCTCTCTGCCACCTGCGTATATACATGGCAGTATTCAGAGGATTTTTCCGGGAAGCTTCCAGGGGGGGGTGTGAAATTTTCAGGGGGAGGGCGGTTTTTTTGCTGAAATCAGCCAAACATTGGCTTTTTGGCGTACAGTTCAATGTAGAAACGTAAAACGTTATCAAAAATGCCTAAAGCTTAAGTTGGATTTAAGCTAAAATAAGCCATTTTTACGAAAAAGTCTCCGATCAGGGTTTTTCAAAAGGGGCAGTTCGCATTTTAGTGGGCAAACTTAGTATTGAGTGGGCAAATTTAGAGATCGGTGGGAAAAATTACAAAATTTCGCTAAGCGATTTTTAACCTTAATTTTAACTTTGCTTTAATTAATAACGTTTTATTCCATACCATCGAATTTCCTGTCGTTTTCTTTTAGTTGTGCCTTAAGCAATCTTAGTTTTTATACGATACAGGGTTCTTATACATATTAAAACAACAGCAGGGGGTCTGGGGGGCGCAGCCGCCCAGAAGCCAGGGGCGGATCCAGGGGGGGGGGCAGGGGGCGGGCGCCCCCCCCCGACGCGATTCGAAGGTAGGAAAAATTAAGGAGAGAAAGAGGAAAAAGGGCAAAAAACCAAAAAACTTCGCGCCGTCGGCGCGAATTTTCTACTTTTTAACCGCATATTTATTGCATTTGTGAAGAAAAAGCTTGAAATGCATCCCATTTTTCGGAGAAAATTACCATTTTTGCCTGAAAATGTCAAGAATTTTAAAACATTTGTTCGTTCTTCAGTATAAAGAATTAAAGATCCGAAGACCGATTTTTGCAATTTTGATATTTTTGCACATGTTTTGAGTCATAGTTTCGATTTTCTGCAGTTGCATTTTTCTATAAATCTGCCTCTTTAATAAATGCAAATTTTGCAACATTTCGAGGAGACATATTTAGAAATAGACAATAAGTGAAGTGAAGTAAAGTTAATAAAATTACAATTTAGTAGTGACCAGGAACACCAGTGGGGGTCTGGGGGGAGGCAGCCCCCAGAAAAAAATTGAAGATTTTTTGAAAATTAGCAATAAAACCGTAATAGAAATGTTCACTTCTTTTACCTCTGTGGTCCAATTTTTCAGTGGGCAAACTGCTGGGCAAATTTAAATTTTAGTGTTCAGACTTTTGGCCGAGTGGGCAAATGCCCCCAATTTTGCCCCAAAAAACGTGTCTCCGATGAAGCCGGAAAATTTCTGAAAATTTGTCTATTTTTGGCAAAAATTTGGGCTGTCAGAAAATTCTTTGGAGCGGGAAAACATAAATTCCGGGAAGGGGGGGGGGTGCGATTTTGGGGATGAAGGTATTTTCGGAGGCCTATACCCTGGTATTGCGTTAGAACGGCTGGGTTGGATCGGGCGGCGACCGCCACAAAAACACGACGAGAGCCGGCCTGTCGTCCATTGGCCGTTTTTGTGAGGCGAGCACCGCCCTGGCCGCCGACGGCTAACCAATGTTTCGGTGTCTGAAGCCAATGCGATCTAGCAAATTGCAAAATATTTTTATATTATGCATTACTAAGATGTATAATGGAGTAGTCAGTTTCAGTCTTGGATTTGTTTTGTAACATTTTGCTCCTCTGCTCAACATGCAGGGTTGACTACAAATCTTCGTGTTAGTCCAGCTGCCGGCTTTACGGCTGGACACTCAGCGGGGCCGCCGCGCCGTCGACTGAACGGCCGATCTAAAACACTACATGGCAATATGTATATTGAATGAGTTTGGGTAATTCACTATCAACTCAGAGGAGTCAAATCCTTAGTAGAGTCTAATGTTTGGCGTCAGTTTTCTCAGAGTCTGGTTGAGGAAAACAAGGAGTTAGATGAAAATGGATGTGCTATAGAAAGCAAACAACTTAGACAGACGACTGTTGTGTGAGCGTTATTCTGGACTTTTTTACGAGGGGTGGGGTGGGAACATTTTTGGAAAATTAGTTTTGAAAGATTTGGAGGTTCGCGGGTTGGCAGGCTAAGCAACTGCTGACCTATTATACTACATTGTGTACTGTGTATGACTGGAGTTTGGTGGATGCAAAAGTAGATTACGTATAGTGTTGTGTACATTCCTGTTTCCTGTAGTCTGGATTTGTTGTGCTGTGTTCAGGAATCGCGAGGCGTCGAACCTGCTGGACGCGCAGTCCTCCTCCGTCATCAAGCTGAACAACAACACCGTCCTCTCTCTCAAGGGCGTCACCAAGTGTCTTGCCTTGGTCTACATCATGCGATCTGACAGTCTCGGGAAAGAAGGTACTCACTTTTACCCCTCTTGGCTTCTCTATGACCAGAGGCGCACCCAGGCTATTCTAACAGGGAGGGGGGGGGTGGCACCAATGTTGAAATTTTTTTAATTTATTTATATACATGGTTTACATGCTTTGAGAATAAGCATGTTGTATATAGTTGGTTCCATCGATTAAGGTACATAGTTAAATCCAATTAATCATCCTTAGAAATGTGGAAGCAGGGGATCTTGGAGGGGCGCAGCCCCCCAGATGTTGAGAATTTTTGCATTCAACACATGAATATCGCCTCCGTGGGAACCCATCAAATGGAGATCCCACAGGTGTCCCCTGGCATCCGTCTGGTCAACGGCGCTAAATGGTCTCCAATTCTGTGGGGCATGGCTGAACCTTCCCTTCGGTTTTATCCTCTGTCATGTTGGAGTTGGAAGCCTCCGGTCCTTGAAATATGCTACCGAGCTTGTGGGTCCAATATGCCATTCATTCCGGCTAACTTTGCCCTATTCCGGGCTTCCCCTTTTGACCCCATTGCTAAGACGTGTCCTAGGCTTGGAGGTGGAGACTCCCCATGGATTCGTCCGCTGGCCGCCACAGAAGAAGAAGAAGGGGTAACTCAAACCGATGAAAGTAGAACTAAGCAACGCAACGCAGCTCTGATACAAATAGGAGGAAGCGGGGGTCGGGGCGGCAGCCCTCCCCTAAAAGCTAGAGCTATTTTTAAAAAGTTCACCGGTTTGCAAATTTTTAAAGCCATTTTGTGGTTAGCGGAAGCAAAATTTGTCCGAGGATGTATATATATATATATATATATATATATATATATATATATATATATATAATCATTTGTAATTTGCATTTTGTAAAAAAGCGTGCATATGCACAATAAAATGCAGAAAAGCCATAATTTGAAAACATGACGGCTGATTTCTATTTATTCTAACTCATGCGCAAGCAGAAAGTAACTTCTACATACATAATTGAAAGCCGGTTACTCCGCCCCCATGCTACCCTCAAAACACACAAAGAATGGGTAATTCGCGCCGAAGGCACGAAATTTTATGTATTTTCTGTCCTTTCTCCTTTCTGCTTCTTAATTTTTCTGACCTTCGAAACCTGATAGCGCCCCCCGCCCCGCCGCCCCGCCCCCCTTGGGTGCTCTCCTGTCTATGACTTACTTCAGGCAACCTCTCTGTTGGATGTGTGACTGTTGTAGTTCCTAGACCTGTTTTATAGCAGCTAACTGCAGAATCTGACGCACCGAGTTGCATCATCACCCGTTCTGGATTATCTACCACAACTCCTCTCATGGTGGTTAACACTGTTCTTTCTGTTCTCTATCATGTGCAGTTCTACACTCCGGTATAATTAATTTCTGAACTCCTCGTAACATCACCCTTTCTTTGGATTCGGCTTTTCCGACGTTTTGCGCCGGTAACCTAGTCGGAAAATGCTGCTTCGTTCACCGGTTCTCCTTTTCTGTCCAAAACTTTGCCTCTGCTGAACATGTCTGAGTCTGCACATGACCGTTAGGATTTTGGGTGAAGCTTTGAGAAAGCTAACCTCTGCCTTTAGGCTAGAAGGAGAGCATTGGGAGGGATTTCTGGGTTTTATCTAGGCGAAAAAAGCTGAAGGAGAAGCGCTTTCTTCATTAGTAAGGGGAAGCTCAAAATGGGGGGGCTAATCTAGGTCTAAAATCGCCAAAATGCTGTAAAAATGGGCCTGTTTTCTACATAAACCGCTGGCTATATCTAAGCCAAAAATTCAGTTTTAGACTATATTTCTGAAAACTGGCCTAAAACCCTTTAAAATTTGGCTTTTTGTGGACAACACCTTAAAGTAAATGGGAGCAATGAAAGTGGAGTGGGAGCGACAAGTGGGAGGAAAACAAGAAAAGTGGGAGCCCCCCGACCGAAGAAAACCCAGGATATGTATATGTATGTATAGGGGGGTGGGGCATCTTGGGAATTCCGGGGCAACTTGGAAAAAGTTGACCAGGTTGCATTTGTGGCTCTAGTGAGCGTTATCATGAAGCCTAATTAGTATAAATTTATGCTCATTTTAAAGGGCAAAAATTTTTGATTCTAATAGACTTTAAAATACCTATAAATACTGAACCGGTAATATTTCAAAATATTGGAAATTTCTAAATCAGACGAAGTATCCTTTTTTGAAATTTCTGTTTTTCTGCCGTATACAAGTTTGTTAGGGTTCAAAATATTGTTTTTAGAGTGAAATTTCCTGAATTTTTCAGTGACATTAATGCTTTTCTGCTAATGCGTACACACCAATCTTTATCGAGGTAAAACCGAAATTTTGAAATTGTTCAAAACGCTGTTTGGCTAATCAACTCCTTCTTATCACTCCATTATGTGCAAACTTTACCTGCTTGGGTATTTGCCGACAATTTTGGCAAAATCTTTAAACCCTTTGACAGCTTCGGCTAAGGCTTGAAAACTTGAAAAAATAGTATAAATAAATGGCAGGTAATGCAAAACCAAAACATGGAAGTCATAATTTGGTAGTTTTAAAGCATTTGACTTTTATTTAGAACCGTTTAGCAAGAAATTTCGAAAATCAGTGTTAAAAATGCATTAAAAATGGAAAATTGGCTTTGGGTCGCCTTATCGCTCGAAGCTTTTCCATTTACTGTGCGGTTTTGGTATCATTTTGTTTGTCTCGACTTCCTCTACATTTTAGATAAAGTTTCCTTCGATTTTAGCCAAAGGAACTAATGATAGCTGGTTGAAACCGCTTCCGATCGCCACCTTCATCCCAAGTTGGACTGCGGGGCAACTTATAATTGCTAACTTGGGACGTCACGTTTATTGTCGTAGTGCACTGACGCTTTGAATATATAGCAAAAACGCTGTAGTTCCATGTAGCCCCGCACTCAAACTACAATTGTGTCTAGTTTCACGCAGATTGGTCGGGGCAATCAAGAATGGCAGTTTTTTCGCTCGGATTTTTGTCCCAAGTTGCCCCACCCCCTATATATGTATAAGTCTGTTTTGTGTCCATTTGTGACTGTGTGATGCGGTGGTGCTTGTTTCTGTTCCAGGTCTGATCAATTACAACTTCCACTGCTTTAAGGAGGCGATCGGGGAGATGTTTGAGGTTCGTCGTAAACTGGTCCAGGAGGAGTACCAGCGACTGGCGGCCTCCTCCCGGGGCGTCGGCGCTCTCGGGGGGCCGCGTCTGGACAGTCTCGGGGAGACGGACTCCCGACTCAGCTCCGACAGTCTCCAGGACGTACCCTCCTCTGACCACTGACACTCTCCCTCTTCCCACTCTCTAGTCTGTTGCCTAATGTGTATTTACAATTAACCAAAATGCCTAATTGCTAACTATTAACTAAGTGTGCGAGAAATCTGAAGGGAAAGGGCGCCTCTGGATCTGGGCACCTGTGAGTGTCTGAGTGAACTGGAAACCAAGAGGCCCTTTATAATGTCCTGACTAATCTCAGTGGGTAGATTTTAATTTTCGTTATGTACTCCCTTCCTCTGGTTGACTGGATCTTTTACAAATGTGCCTTTAAGGTGGTGATTCCTTTTGGGCACATATTGTTGGTTGACGGCTCAAACCAAGATGAAATTTGATGAAACTTTCCAAAATAAGTTCATTTAGTGTTCTAATACCCTCCGCGCAATCCCGCTTCAAAATTTCGAGATTTCCGTTCAGGACGGTTTTCGCGAATTTCTGACAGTTGAGCAACGACTACATAGTTATAACTATACTCATTTGAAAGATCTCATTGAGCTCTACATTTTTGCTTTTGGAAGAAACTTTCTAGCTCTTCTCTAGTGTGAGATACAGCCGATTTTTTTATTTTGGCGTTGAAAACTTGTCATTTTTCCAGAAATCAAATTAATCCACGATTTCTTGAGTTACGCAAGCAGTAAAATTAAACTAAGGGTGTCGATTTGAAGGTCTCGTTGAGGCCGATTATCCGAGACATGATAGTCTTCCAACTGCTACCCCGTGAGCTGTTATCATAAAAAATGTAGTTTTTGCAAAAACATGACCAAATTTCTTCCAACGATTGTGGAGCATTTACTATGCAAGCTAGAGGTTTGCCACACACTGGACGTGTTTTACACAAACATACCCAGGGACCGTTTTTTAGTTGCCCCGATTGCTGCTTTCCAGCTAAAGTGGCCGCTTGCTAAAGTTGGGAAAAGTAGGCAAAATCCAGGTTGCGCATACACTTGAGCTAATTTCTTCATAACGAAGAGTGATTTCATGATAATTAAAAAAGGGTCCCCAGCTATTTGATAGTAGAATCGAATGATGTAGCCGATGCCTCACGAAAAAATTTACTTTAGTCTGCACAAAATCTGGAAAACTAAAGTGCTTCGAAAATCTAGTAAAACAGTTTCCGAAAACTGAAGTTAGTTTCATTGCATTCATTAGAAAGAGATAATGTTAAGCTCCATTTTGATATAAAAATGGCTTCTTAACTCTAAGTAATGAATGAGTAATAAGGGTTCAAAGTTGATGTCTCCAAAAGGAATCACCACCTTAAGCCTGGTTCACACTGCTGTCTTATGTCTTATGTCTTTTGTCTTTTGTGTTATGTCGTATGTCTTATGTTTTATGTCTTAAGACAGAACTGTTCACACTGCTGTCTTATGTCTCTTGTCTTAGGCAGCACATTTGAATCTGTCAGCCAATCAACTTGACAATGACTAGACTAGCTGCAGTGTGATTGGTTTATCTCTTAAGACATAAGACAAAAGTTGAGCCTGGCCCAAGTCTGTCTTAAGACAAAAAGACGTAAGACATAAGACATAAAACATCAGTGTGAACGCCTTAGGACACAAGACGTAAGACATAAGACATCAGTGTGAACCAGGCTTTAAAATCACCGTAAAACTTTCTACTGTAAAAAAAACATTGCGAAATGTACGCTGCAAACATGGACGGGGACGGGGTCGGTTTTTTGACTGTGAAAACTTCAGCAGTACGCGTCTGGAATTCTGTTAAATGGACGAGTGAATAGAAAAGATGGACTATACCAAATTGTACTTGCAAAAAACAAACTGTGTCCCTCTCACTCAAAATTTGCCTTGACATAACACCGAGGGCTGGAACTAACTCTGTATACTCCTAAATTCTAAATCCCGAGTCAGTCTTAAGCTGTATTTGTTAACATTCGTTTGTGTAATTACTGCAGAGTATAATTATGTACGTATATTATATGTGTAGTGTGTTGAGGCCAACCGGCGTAACAGAGTGTGTGTTTTCAACTACACTAATATAATTGATTTTATCAGGAATTTTCTAAAGCTGAGGCTTATCATTTCGCAGATCAATTAAAATCCAGTAGTCTATTCCTGAAGTCTAGTACAGAAACTTTCACTGGTTCAGTTGCTTTCATAAAGCCCATTTTTTCAAAGTGGTTATGGCGAAGTATCTGAAATTGTTTTGCATGTTTTATGCAGAACCCCATCATAAAAGAACATATATGAATGCGGACGACTAAAAACAAAATTTGTCATGCAAATACATATTGTGGAAAATCTAAACACTACAATTTCAAAGAGTTCAAGAAGACCTGACATCACCGTTTCTGGAATAAAGAAACGAGGAACATTGTACGGAAACATACTAGCATTGTACGAAATTATGGATGAACTGTGAAAAAATGACTAATAATAAAAATTTTGTACATATAAAGCAGCCAAATCCGGAAACCAGATTGTGAGAGACAGTGGGTCGGTAGCACTTGAACACTGATTGTTTATGTATATTTGTAGATTTTGATTGGATTTTATATGATGTTTTTATTTATGCAATAAAACGGGACTATTTAGTTGCTATTAGTTATCATTCAAGCTCAAACACTGGGCTGATATAGCATGTAAGTCTTGGGTTGTGGGATGAGGTGAGATCAGACAATAGGATGGGTCTATTTCTTGGAGGAAATGACGCCCCAATGCTAGCTCCAGCGTCGGCCTTACAAGACCTTTGGACTCTCCTGCACATCTAGCGTTGGGTTGGATACAAATAGAGGAAAGAATGAGAATCGCGAAACCACACTACCAATCTCCCGTATCTTCCCTAATAGACTTGAATAACATGGTCTTTCCTTCCTTACCGCGTCCCCACATCGGTCACCTTTACCAAATGAGCATCAAATTTGGCGTAGGTGTATTTTCGACCACAGTCAATTATTGCAATGGCTTGGTTTTATTTTCGACCACATTGAGCAAAAGTTTTCAATTTTGCGAAGTTAGATTTTTTGATTCGCCAGGGATAACCTAGGAAACCGAATTTTTTCCATTAGGGATTTGCAGAGTCGCATAAACGCGAAACTGAACTACGTTCTTCGACTTTTTATTTGCTCAGTATCTCGCCACATCGAAAAATTTGGCAATAATTGAACTCAAGGAAAACGAGACAATGCCCAATAGCATTGCATGCCTCATTCTCATATAGGTGTCTGTCTCCAAAAGCGCAGCTGGAGCGAACTTGAAAAGTCAAGTAAGTAAATAACACAAGTCATCGTTCCTTTCTAAAACAATAGCGAAAGGCAATAATCAGTGGCTAGGAAAAAATTCATCACCGGAATTCTGATATTTTAGGGAAAATCTGTTGGTTGCACTAAATAGATTAATTAAAATATTGGCGAGTCTTAGACCTATATTTTGTAATCAGATTCTCCGTTGCACCTGGTTACTATGACTAGTGTTTTAGAACGGCCGGGAAGCCGGCGGCCGGTGTCGTGAAATATTCTTCCCCCCCCCCAAATATTTCCCCCTATAAGGTGACATTCCCCCCCCCTGAATATTTCCCCCCTTCGGAGCAATAAGGTGAAATATTTTCCCCCCTGAATATTTTTCTCCCTTAATAAGGTGAAATATTTTCCCCCCTAAATATTCCCCTCCCCCCCTGAAATATTTTCGCCCTCTAACTTTACACTGTTCTGTTCAGTACAGTAAGTTATATGAAACCCGTTCCGATCCGATTATGTTGGTGCGCCACTGTAGCTTTATATATGTTAACCAACACGAACATAAGGACTGACTACTAACGTAGAAACATTACACAATTATTTTAACTTATTGTTTTTGTAACTTCTGCATGTTTACTTCTAAAGTAAAAGCATTATACAATATATAGTTTTAAATTACTATTTTATTCTAATTAATGCATTAATGCAATTCATGCATTCTGTACTGTTACTTGACGTTAAAAAGACTTTGGAAATACATCCACGGGAAAAGGCTTGAGGAAAGACTTTGCTAAAACAAACGGTATTTATTCTTTTCAAATATACACTTTTTACAGATATTCACAATAATACATGCCATTTTGAAAAAATATGTGAATTTTGAGTTTTCGATTTTCTGTTCACCTTAAGGTGGTGGTTTCCTTTTGTGTAAATTGGACCCTATATTCAATTCTTTATGAAAGTAGATGAATCTTTCCAAATATGCTACTTTGGTGCTATTTAACGTTCTGGGAACATTTTAACATTCTTGAAACTTGACGTGCCGTGCCGGCCGAGTGGTTAAGGCGTTCGACTTTGGATCCGATAGTCGGAGGTTCGAATCCCCGCTCCCACATATCCATTGATAACTACAAGGCCAGATGGGGCAGCATTACAACTAAAGACAGTAAAATAATAAATAAAACACAACTAACAGATATGATAAAACTTCTATTAGAATCCAGTTATTTTACTATAGGTAATAAAATATATAAACAAGTTAAAGGAATACCAATGGGAACTAATGCAGGACCCACGTTAGCCAATCTAGTGCTACATAAATTCGAACACGAATATATAATGAAAAACAGAAATAATAAAACACTATTAGAGGCACTTAAATATTGCCACCGTTACATAGATGATATAACAACTATAAATGATAAAAATTCGTTTGATATAATACGGAATTACATATACCCCTTAGAACTCGAACTGAATCAAGTAAATCAAAACAACAAACAGGCAGATGTTCTAGATTTAAATATAAATATATCAAATAACAAAGCAACAATAGCAATTTATGACAAAAGAGATTTTTACAATTTTAAAGTAATACGCTACCCTGCAAAAACCTCAAATATAAGCAACCATATAATAAATAACACGATTCATAGTCAAATCCAAAGAGTATTCAATATTTGTAATAATATATCGGATCTCGAAGCAGGTCTGATAAAATGTGTTAAGGAATTTAAACTCCGAGACTACACAAACAGAACAATAAAATCAAATTTTATGAAAGCAATGTCCAATAACACAGAAATTATACGGAAAATGAATGTATCAAAAAGAAGCTTATGGATAAAAAGTAATAACTAATAAATAACAAACAAAACCTAAATACGGGTCCCACCGGATCCTTCTTCATTATGTATGTTCAATACGGATCCCTTTGGATCCTACTATGGGCTTCGTGAGCCCCCCTTTTTCTTTTTCTTTTTTGTTTCGTTCAATATGAATTCCCTTCGGAATTCCTTACCTCATTTATTTAAAATTAAATAATGTTTTTTGTAATTTACTCTTATATTTCTATTTTTGATGTTTTATTTTTTATTTTATAATAAAAATATATATATATATATTTTTATCTAAAACTATTAACAAAAATGTGCAATAGCCAACAAAACATTTGAAAAATGATTTACTATTTTTGCACTTGTGTTTTCTCTTAAAGTTAATACGATCCCTTCGGACCCATTATGACACCCCTCCTTTCTGGGGTTGTCCGGTATTTAATATCGGCCAAACGGCTGCTTCACTTCACATGATTTAAAATAAACCATTGTATGTATCCTCTATGTATATTAAATTTAATTCCCTTTTAAATTGAGCGAATGCAGGACAGATAGATAGTAGACGGTGCTTCTCCGAGGTATAATGGTCTAGGAAAAATGACCATTATGCTGACCGAACCGGAATTTCATCAATCCGGATCTCCCTGAGGACGGAAACACCTAATTTTTTGATATAATTGAGACTTCGTCAGAATTTATTAATTATCTCGAAATTTCTGTGATAACACCTATATATATAGATTCACGAATACACTGTTTATTTACTTCCGCCCATTTGTCACATAAACCGGAAGGATAAATTAAGGCGTAACCTAGGGGATTACGGTCGAAAGGTTGACGTCTTAATTTATCCAATGTAGATTCCTTGTTACGTAATCCCAAATACTCCGTAGTGCATCTTTCTAGTTTTTTCAGGTTGATTTTTTCTTCTTAATAATGGCGGGAAATCAGGAATTCCATTCCCCGAGTGAAGATGTATCCATAATGTGAGACTTTCTCTCTTTCACAAATCCCCTTGAGCAAGGGACTAAGCACATATCGGTTTGCCCTGGGCTAGCCAACCCAGCTATCCATCCTTAGTTGGTCGGTAAATGGGTACCACTTATGTGGGAAGTAGGGATCGACCGGAACTCCAAAAAACCGGAAGCGGAACCGGAACCGGAATTGGCTTTAAAAAACCGGAACCGGAACCGGAACCAGCTCTTTAACACTACAAAAGTCGAAAATTTTTTCTGACGTTTTGGACAATTTTTGCACAATTTTTCGCTTTTTAATAGTTACTAGAACATTGTAATAACGTTTGCTTTATATTTTATATAGTTATTTCAATGCAGGAACATGAAATTTGCAATTTATTAAGAGATTTTTGTCTTATAGCACAGTTAAACTTTACTACATTATAGCTTTAAAATTAAAATTTAAAATTTAAAATTAATTATACACGGTATGAATATGCTATATTTATATTATTCGAGCACATTTTCGATGAATAAACGGCATCTATATTTTTACATTCTATATACGAATTTCGATGAATAATTTAATCGAATGCAAGTTGACGTAAAGGACATTTGCTTGCAAATAAAATTTAACTTCTTACTTGGTTAAGCTGAATTTTAAATTAAACTAAATATAAGTAGATAGAAATTGATTCCTCCAAAATTTTTGCGAGCACCAACAACTGCTCCATCGACAAAATAAGTCATAAACATGTTTAGTTTTTATCTGGCTTTCTAGGCTGATAATTTCTAGTTTTAATCAAAAAGTTTATTTAACTTTACTAGAAGCGTTGCAGCATTTTCAAAACGCAAAATAAAAAATAATGCCATTTACATTTTTAGAAAACAAAAGATATCTATTACTGTTTTAGTTTACTTTTATTCTCTCTGTACTTCAGACAAAATTAAACTTTTTCTGAAAATTACTGTTCTTGTATGTATAACTGTAAATCTAATCTGGTTATGAACTTAGGTAACATCAGCTATATACAAAATTGGACTTGTTTAGAACATCGGCTTATAATTCCTTAGCTTGTTGTTATATCTCAGTATAATTACTTAGTTATTGGAGTTTTCTGATAAAATGCAAATGGTTTTTGCATGATTGAAATATTATATATAAATTTTCATCCATTAAACATATAAGCCAAAAGTATTTTTCTCAAGTTTCAAAGAAAACCGAAATGCACAATTTCTCCAACTTGAGTTAAACAAAATTACTTCCGTTTAGCTAGCTTCATCAGGATTTTTAAATTTTAAATGACGTTTCATCAAAAGATTTTTAAAAACCATTGCTATTTGTTCCATCCATAATTTTTTAGTAATTCTGTTGATCTGCGCACTGGATTAATTACTAAACAAAGAGCAACAAACTTACGTAGTCCATATTTAAAGTCCAGTCTCGATTTAAACAATTAAAAAGATTAAATTTAAGCTAAAACTGACATTTGATTATACAACAGCGCACTCTATAATTTTGAAATAGCATAGGTCGACGGTAAGGCTTCAATAATTTCAATTCAGCATTAGGTACTCTTAAATTTAAAAGTTTCGGCGGTCTTGTGATATCTAATCTGAGTTATTAAGTATTATTTTTGTTTTATAATATATATATATTAATATTCATAACAACGATACATTAGACATTATTATTACAAATTCAAAACATTCTAAGTATATAATGCAATAGCGCCGCAGGCGAAAATTTTTGTATAAATAATATTCTGGTTATAAGAGAATCGCAGTTTTTTCAAAAGTTTTAAAGAAGTTTGATAAAATTTTTGAAAATTTTAATAAAATTTTGCTTTTGATAATAGGCTAAAATTGGTTCCGGTTCCGGTACGTTTTCAAAAACCGGAACCGGAACCGGAACCAAAAAGTACCGGAACCGGAACCGGAACCGGAATTCCGGTCGATCCCTAGTGGGAAGGTAACAGGAGACCGTGTAGGGCGTCTGCCTTGAGGAGCTGGCCCCTCCTCCACGGTTGAAGTCATCATTCGAGGTGTCACTCCTGGCTCAAGGGCAGTGTATCCGGGGATGAGCATCGGCACGCTAGACCCTGACAAGGGTAGGAGGGAGAATTCTCCGGGGGTTAACCTACCTAAAACTTGACCAAATGAGCTAACATTTGGTATAGGCATGTTTTCGACCTCGTTGAGTTCAAATATCGTAAAATTTCTCGATTTCACGAAATTCGATTTTTTTGATTCGCAAGGGGAGACCAAGGGGAGCCGAAAAATTAGTTGTGTTCGATTTTGATGAAAAGTTGCATATAGGGGTTTTTTGGGGGGCTGAGCACGAATCTGAAATCAGTTTTTCGATTCAGCTTTCCGTAAGGCCAGGCTAAGCTTACATCTTTAGCTTACAACTTTAGCTTATATATATTGAGCTAATGGAAAGCTGAGGTAAACAAATTTTTCGGCTCCCCTTGGCCCCTTGCGAATCAAAAAAATCTAATTTCGTGAAATCGAAATTTTTTTACGATATTTGAACTCAACGAGGTCGAAAACATACTTATACCAAATGTTAGCTCATTTGGTCAAGTTTTAAGAATGTTAAAATGTTCCCAGAATGTTAAAGTGCACGAAAATAGCATATTTGGAAAGATTCATCTACTTTCATAAAGAATTGAATATAGGGTCCAATTTACACAAAAGGAAACCACCACCTTAAGGTGAACAGAAAATCGAAAACTCAAAATTCGCATATTTTCTTCAAAATGGCATGTATTATTGTGAATATCTGTAAAAAGTGGATGTATTTCCAAAGTTTTTTGCCGTCAAGTAACAGTACAGAATGCATGAATTGCATTAATTAAAATAGAATAGTAATTTAAAACTATATATTGTATAATGCTTTTACTTTAGAAGTAAACATGTAGAAGTTACAAAAACAATAAGTTAAAATAATTGTGTAATGTTTCTATTTTTTATTGTTTCCATGTTCGTGTTGGTTAACATATAAAGCTGCATTGGCCCAGCAACATAATCTGAACGGGTTTCATATAATTTACTGTACTGAACAGAACAGTGTAAAGTTAGAGGGGAAAAATATTTCAGGGGGGAAAATATTTAGCTGGGAAAAATATTTCACCTTATTAGGGGGGAAAATATTCAGGGGGAAAAATATTTAGGGAGGAAAAATATTTCACCTCATTGCTCCGAAGAGGGGAAAAATATTCAGGGGGGAAAATGTTTCACCTTGTAGGGGGGAAATATTTGGGGGGGGGAAGAATATCTCACGACACCGGCCGCCGGCTGAGTGTCTGGCCGTTCGGCCGCCGGCGGGCCGTTGGCCGTTCGGCCGGTCAGACTAAGACGTTCGGCCTAACACAAACATTTGCAGTTAACACAGCAATTTGACCAGAGCAGCAGATGTTTACAAAACAATTCCAAGACTGAATGTGAACTTTTTCCAAATATATAAAGTAAAAACCGATTCCATTGTCTTTGTAGTGCATAATAGTGCTGGGACCGGTTCCGATTTTTGAAACCGGTTCCGGTTCCGGTTCTTGACTACCGGTTCCGGTTCCGGTTCCCGTTCCGGTTCTAGCTACCGGTTCCAATTGGTATTTTTGATAAAAAAGCTAAAATCACACGATTTTTTTATTTTTTTGACAATTTCTATAAAAACTTAATATATTCAACTGCACAAAGCTATGAACGTGTTTTTAAACAGTGTTTTTGCTTACTTTTTACTATTTATATACAAATATTTACTGGGAAAAAGATATGGTTTGTTTCATTTTTACCAATATGTTGTGGAAATTTTAGCTACCACAGCTTACCAA